>JPKZ01002041.1:149910-299014 GCA_000803305.1 Toxocara canis | reverse complement strand
ATGTAAAATATTTGTCGTTTTGCTTATCGACGTTTTCGCTCGTCTGTTCGAGGGTCACCTGCGAAGGCGTGTTTATTGGAGTTTTCAAGAATGCTACAGGGATGAAAATTGTGAAGCCGTGTTTTCTTATTTGAGGAAGAATATCTCGAAGTGAGAATTTCGTTTCTTTTCTTTTTTTTTTAGTTACAGCGGGATTGAACTACGCAAACGATTGGCGTGAACAATGACGAGATGTTCCTTTTTTTGCGTTGGCGTTTGTTGCTGTTTTTTTGTGGCGCTAATTGAATTGTTTTGCATGTAGAGCATCGCGCGATGGAGCTGATAACCACATGAGCAAATGTTCTAACGCGTGTTGGCTGCCAGTTTTTTAAATGAGAAAAACGTGAATTGTTAAGGGATTTTTTCATCGTTTCAGTTGGACAAGTACACAGTGAAGCAATTAGAAGGTGAAGATAACACGCTGGAGTTGAAGCCGAACGAGCCGGGTCTTCCAGGATTCAGAATTCGCGCTAAGGACGCGCCTTCCGTTGAATTCGTTCGACAAGCATGGCTAAAAGATATACAAGAAATGAAAGAATCTCTCGGTATGTTGAATGCAGCCATCAGCAGTGTGGGGAAAGAATAAAATACACTGTTTCGTTTTTTTTTTTTCATTTTAAAGAAAAGTAACGCAGAGCTTTTTCTTGTCACAAAAATGATCTATCTCAAAAAAATATGCAAGCGATTTCGCTCTGGAGATATGGGATGCATTCACATTTTAACAGAAGGAAAGATTTATGTAACAGCGAAGAATTCGGTCAGACCGCGTGTGGTCTGAGTCGTTGAGTTCATTGCTACAATTAATATAGCATTTTTCTCAATAAAAATGAGAAGGCTTGCTGAGTCATCGGGCGAAAATTATTTCTTGAGGAAATGAAATACCGTTGAAGAGGAGGGGTGGAAATTGGCATAAATTATAAGTAGACGCATTTGAGCGATACCGCATAGGACCGCAAAACAGAAACGAAAACAATTGTGCTAAATAAAGAATGTGATGGAGGGCGGCATGCGGAGGTTATACGAGAGCGGGGAAATAAAAGGATGACTGGAGCCTGGACGAGGTATGCGTGCTTCTGCGGCGGCATCGGTGAGGTGTTAGCGAATCTCGAGTGCGTGGGCCGCGCGCCGACAGTTTGCTCAGCATAGAGAGCGAGAGATTTGGAGGCACGTTGTAAAGTGGTGTTTCTGTGCGATAGTTTTGCTCTCTAGCACCTGACAGCGACAGCTCGAGCTGCCACAGCTGGAGTGTCTTGACTGCAGCCGATCTCATCCCCTCGCTGCTTCATCCGCCTAATTATGCCGTCGCACTTATTCTTTCTTGCGCGATCCTGAACTCCTTACCCTACCCGAATAACACTTGTATTGTGAATTGCTGCCTGGGTCTCAAATTCTACAACAATGGTTTTGCGCTGCATGTATATTATTGAACTGACTGGTGCCGAGGAAGGTGGCCTCGAGCTTGTCGATCCATCATGGTGTGAGTGCTTTACTTACTATTACTTACAGTTTACTTTTAAGCATCTGAGCAGGATGCCGAAACGGAGACAACGACTGAGTTTGATATGAATATGAGTGATATCAGATCCGAGTTCAGCGAATATTCTACTGTTTCACACAAGAGTAGCTACTTCAACGGTACAGTGATTTTTGCCGTTTTCACTCAGTAACGAAAATACCAAACATCGAAGTACAAGTCCTTATGGTAAAGCATTACCTTATCTAAGATCGTTTATTTTTTCCCAGTTGACGTATAAGCTTCAACTGCTAGGCAACAGTTTGGGCACCTGTTTTTTTTTTCACTGACTCAGTTAGCATTGGTAGTTGTTCAAGAAAAGATTTTTAGCAGTATGCATTCACGCTTTTATTCCGATAAACTCACACTGGAATTAAGGATCATGCTAAAGGAAAAAAAAAACAAATCGTTTCTGTTGTCATTCAGGAAATTTTCTCACTGACCGCGGTTTGTTCTTTGTTCAAGTGTAGTCGCATTTCGAAATTAGCGCACTTCATTAAATTTCCTGGTTATGAATTTTTCGCTTCCAACGTGAAAAATTCGTTATAGCACATTTCTCAGTCATCACATTATCGTCTTTAATTCACAGTTTGTGATTGTAACCTAATTGGGAATAGAACATAGTATAGCTTCTTAGTTTGTAAGTTGATTGTCGCTTGCATGCGTTCATGGTCGTTTGTATATGCGCGTCAATTGAACAATTGGATATTGACTTTAGATATACAGCATGCCGTGTTCCAGTGCAAGCGCCTGATTTTGTCTCTTCACAGAAACTGGTTCAATAGGGTTTTGCCCCCTTGACCAATTGTTTGTTCACTTCATTCGCGAAGAGCGATAGTAAAGAATAAAAAAATTAGATTTTTTAATGTCTCGAATCTTGTCGATTGGTATATTACGATCTTAATGCTGCACAAAAAAAGCAAATCAATAAACGGCTTTTTTAGGTCCCGAAGAAGGACCACCTCGGAAGAAGATCAAATCGCCTCCCGCTATTTCCCCAACGGGATCATCGACCAGCTTATACAGTGGTGGAAGCAGTTCGATCGATTGGAGTAAGCTTTGTTGAGTGCTTGAAAATTTCTTTAAAATAACGGTTGAGAATTTCATATTTTGCGTTTATACGCGCTAATATACTTTTTGTTATTGCCAAGATCTGTGACAGCGAGGATCAAAGCAGTTTTTTTTTGAGCGGCTCTTTGGGAACGGAACAGGTGTGGGACATGATCAGCATTATCTGGAACTTGCAGGGATTATCTGAAAACGAGAATTTTTCAGATGAGGTTTTTTCAATTGAGCTATTGCTGTGAACAGATATGTGTCAAAATCGGTGAGGAAAAATCAAAGGGAATAGAACGGTGCAAATTTTTCAGCAACGACGGGCACAACACTAGATATGCAAGGAACTCGAGTCACTAGAACACAATACGGATTTCGCACTCTGCAAGAGTCGTCAGCGAAAATGTGTCTGAAAGTTACAGGATATCCCTTACCAGATATTACTTGGTGAGTTCATTCTTTCAGTTCACATTCATGTGATGCTCGAGGTTTTGCAGAAATATCGCTTGATCAGTTTAACGAATCGATATTGTATTTTCAATCAGTTTACTTGCAATTGCTTTGATAGACTTTAGCGGCTGTTTAGTAAGAAGTTCATGTATACGCGATTATATCGATTTCTGCTAAATTGAAGGTACAAAGACGATGAATTACTGCATGAGGATGAAAGGCATACTTTCTATTCGGATGAAGACGGCTTCTTTGCACTCACGATAGATCCTGTTCGAGTGGAAGATACAGGTCGATACACGTGCATGGCAACCAATGAATATGGGCAGGCATCAACGTCTGCTTTCTTCAGAGTGCTGAAAGGTGAACATTTTATGAGTTGCGATTCTAGACGCACAAAAGATTAAGCTTCGTTTTGGATTTCCGGACGCAAATTGAGGCGATGAAGAGATTGGTAAAATTACAAGTGACGTTTGAAAGTCGTCCTTTCATAGATAGACCCTGAAAGTGGTAAGTTGTTTAGAAAATTAAAATGGAAGAAAAATTGCCTGTACTACCATATGTTAAATCTTTTATTGCCGTTTTATCTGGCTTCTCTCTTCAGTTCTCTGAAGTGTAGCTTAAGTGTCGTTAATTAATGCAAAAATCAATTACAGTTGAAAAGGAAGCAGCACCTCCTGCCTTCGTCAATTCACTCAAGGATCAAGAGGTGAAGGAAGGAGAAGTGGCGTGCTTTGAATGCGAGGTAAACACTTTCTCTCTCGCTTTTTCTCTTTCTCCCTCTCTCTCTTTCCGTAAATCTTTATCATTTAGTATAATAGTTCGAGAAAGATAGTTTGCTTCTCAAATGGATTACTTTTTCTAGTTTAGGTGGAAGGATGGCCAGAGCCGGAGCTTTTGTGGCTTGTCGATGACCAACCGCTACGGCCCTCTCACGATTTTCGATTAGAATACGATGGGCAAAATGCGAAGCTCGAAATTCGCGACGCCCAACCCGAAGATACCGGAGTGTATACAGTCCGAATCAAAAACGAGTACGGGTCAGCTGAGTCGAATGCGAAGCTTGTTGTACAGCCGGACCCGGATAAAAATCACGTCGCACCTGAATTTCAAGTTCGCTTTTCCAAGCAGCTATAAAGTTTTTGTTTTATAATTGCTAGCAGGGAAAGTTCTGTCAGCTCTTTGAATAGGCCCACAACGATAAGTGAGAAGCGGTTCTTTCGAAATTGTTTGCGAACTCGTCGGAACGACAACATTTGCGTCATCTTACTTCCATTAGCGATTTTTTTTCAGTTACGGCTCGCTTTCGAAAACATCATTTCCTGAGTATCCTAATTGGTAAGATTCTCAGAAGATATTTTAGGACTTTGCTATGGCATAGTTTACAGCTGTGTTTACATTTTGCTTTTAGGCAACAATTGAAGACGTGGAGTGCGACGAAGGCGATACAGTTCGTTTCAAAGCTGTCATTACAGGAGATCCCAACCCTGAGGCGAGTGATTGTTCATTGCTTTTCTTTTGATCAGTTAATGTTTTCGTTAATTAGAAAATTCATCGAAAGTTGTTAAATGATTTTAACAACTATTGTATATGCGACCTCGAAAGATTTCAAAAAAGCAGAAAGGTTTTAAATATTCGAATATGTTTCACACTTCCCACTTTCAGAAGTAGGCAACTTTGGCAATTTCCTTATTTTCATACATTACCACATTCTGTAAAGCCAAAGCTAATATGTTATGCCTGTTATGAAGGAGAGTAAAGAATTCTATTTCCAGGTTACATGGTTGGTCAACGGGATTCCGCTTTCAGAATCCGATAAAATCAAGTTTATTAGCGAGGATGGCATTTGCATAGTTACAATACAGGACGTATCTCGTCATTTCGATGGAATTATCACATGTCAGGCGAGTTGTACAACTATTTTAACAATTAATTTTCTATGATCAGAGCATATGCCCTAAGAGTTACATATCACCACGACTCTAGTAGTGTTTTATCGAATTCGCGAATTTCTGTCAAAGACGTTGGTCTTGAGACGTAGAAATTTATAAGCCTTGCTCATTTCGTAATGCTGGTGTTTTTTTTCTTTTCAGGCTGTGAACCGACTCGGATCTCAAAGTTGCGATGGTCGTTTGAAAGTTAGAGTGCCACCAGCACCGCCACAATTCGTGCGATCGCTCGAGGACAAAATAGTCCAGGAGGGCAGCACTTTTATGCTCGAGGCTGAATTGAGCGGCTTCCCCGAGCCGGCAGTCTCATTCTCGATCGGCGGCAAAGCGGTTTGCTTTTTTCACCTCTTTCATCACGGATTTAATATCGTCTCATCGAAGTGGTAAATTGAAATAGATTTTAGATCACATTAAGCCGGAACTCAGCTGTTTGTTGACTAGTGAGCATGGAATTTCGCGCTTCTCGAATGTAGTGGACGCAGTTTGTTTACATCGATCACATGGCGTGTTAGGAAGAGAAAAAAGGAGAAAAAGATGCGAAGTGCTGTCTGTTGTTGTCAGACAACAGTTGTGCACGCTGCCAGGTGGGGGTGCACGACAAGCACTAGGGCATGGGTGGTCAGCTCACCGCGCAACAGTCAGTAATCCTTTGTAGACGTTCAGGCCAATCATTCATACCAATTAACACAACTGGAATGAATTGATCGGCGTTCATTACTAAATTTGACTGTTACTATGTTCCTAGAGATAAACGTAGAGAAGACGACGTTCAGTTTCATTTCTGTTGCGGCCGTTAAATAGTTGTGCAAAGTTGCGACAGCAGGGAAACAGTGGAAATTATGTACAGCGTATAAATGCATTTCAACCGTATATTCTTTTCGTTTTCTATCGTTAGCAGTTTATTGATTGTCAGGTTGCATGAAGCACTGCTTTCTCTGGAACACATATGAAATCTCATAAGACAGAATTCCCTATCCATCGATTGATTGGATAACGTTAGCGCAAATAAAATATTGTGTGTATTCGCAAGCGTAAACAAAAGTCTGTTCGGAAAAACAAAGCATGAAATGTGCACAAAAGTAGAAATATAATGATGGTTGCTTAGGTGGTATCGGGCGTGAACGGCATTCAAATAATCGAGAAGGGGAACGGAGTGTATCGTATTGAGATTAGCTCAGCGAGTGTTGAGAACCATGACGGTGAGGTGGTATGCACGGCATCAAACGAACACGGCCAAGCTGAGAGTCGTGCTCGCATCGTTGTCGAGCCAGTCGAAGAAGAATCACGCTCGGCACCCACCTTCATTAAGGATATCGAAGACCAGGTAATTCGTCTTCCAGTTTATCCCTCATTTTTCTCTAAATTCGACAAAGTTTCAGGGTTGTAAGGATTGTCGAGACCGTTGAAAAAAAGCGGATTTCATGAGGTTTTTTTCTTGCGGACTGAGAAAAGAACGTAGTAATCTGGCACCTTGTAACGCTGTCATATAGAGTATTCGCAAGCGTAAACAAAAGTCTGTTCGGAAAAACAAAGCATGAAATGTGCACAAAAGTAGAAATATAATGATGGTTGCTTAGGTGGTATCGGGCGTGAACGGCATTCAAATAATCGAGAAGGGGAACGGAGTGTATCGTATTGAGATTAGCTCAGCGAGTGTTGAGAACCATGACGGTGAGGTGGTATGCACGGCATCAAACGAACACGGCCAAGCTGAGAGTCGTGCTCGCATCGTTGTCGAGCCAGTCGAAGAAGAATCACGCTCGGCACCCACCTTCATTAAGGATATCGAAGACCAGGTAATTCGTCTTCCAGTTTATCCCTCATTTTTCTCTAAATTCGACAAAGTTTCAGGGTTGTAAGGATTGTCGAGACCGTTGAAAAAAAGCGGATTTCATGAGGTTTTTTTCTTGCGGACTGAGAAAAGAACGTAGTAATCTGGCACCTTGTAACGCTGTCATATAGAAAAAAATCAGTAAAAAATGAACTTGTGCTGACGTTGCTTTATACGACGGGAAGCATTGTAACACTGAAAAAACTGGTTACATGTTAAAAGTGAGCTTAAAGTTGTGCTATTCAAAGAAAAGATAAGAGATAATAAGAATAATGTTCATGTGCTTTCAGACGGTAAAGTATGGTGAAAACGCAATATTCGAAACATCAGTGAAGGGAAATCCGAAACCTGAGGTCATATGGTTCTTGAATGGACAGAAACTGGATAAGTTTGCACAGGGCGTTACAGTAGAAACGCTTAGTGTTAACGATTATAGGCTCACACTTGACTCAACACAATACGCAGGGACAGTGCTGTGCAGGTGAACTCTACTCCCTTTTGTTTTCAACGAATTTTCAACAAAACTTTATAGTACTTAATTATTAACCAAAACTGTCCATCTTTCCTGCTTTACTTATCACCTAGTCTCTTTCACTGCCGTTCATTTCAGCTTTAATAAAAAGCACGTTGTGGTAGCTTAGGAGTCTTATCGAAAAAATAATGAGATTAAAAATGTTAATGAAGCAGAATGGATCTTAGAAAGGCACTGGAGCATTTTGGTCGCTTAAAAGCATTTCAGTTTGATGTATATTGGTCGTATGTCCATACACTTTCTGATTGGAAACTGTGATCGTAACTATGGTCAGCAGGGAACGGTTATACATTTTCCGTACAACAAAAAAGTGTATACATTCTGTTTTATATGTATTTAATACATAAAATGACTTTTACGCAAAATATGCATATGTACAAAAACTTACAAAATATGTATATATACATATATATATATATATATATATATATATATATAATATATTTACAGCAAAATTTCATTATCTTCAAAAGTGCTTTTATATTTCGTACATTACCTTGCGAGATGAACATTGCACAAACAAATTTAATCTTATGCTCTAATTTTGTCGAAGTTTTGTATTTGGAGAACTTTCACTAATCAACGCAACTCCTTTTCAGTTGTTGGCTGTGTACAAGTTTATCGTAGATTCAGTTTTATCTGCGCGTTCCCTTATTTCATGTTTTAGAGCCGAAAATGCAGTGGGGCGTTTCGAAACAAAAGCCAAACTCACTGTTTTAACGGCGGAGAAAAAGCATAAGGCACCAGAATTCATCGAAAGCCTCTCAGACAAGTCGGCTGTTCAAGAATCAACGGCGGTCTTCGAGGTGCGAGTTGACGCTGAACCGAAAGAAACACTTAAATGGATCTTAAATGACGAGGAATTGCATGAATCGACGGTAACGTTTTTGTCACATATTTACGGAGTTATAGCAACGTTTGGTTATGATTAGATTTAAACAGAATCGGTTTTTTTTGCACGACAGAGAGCTGTTTCCCACACCTTTCCTTCAATGAAAACGGCTGACTCGCTTCGCGATTGGATGTCCTCTTCGTTGACCAACAAAACGTTTCTGACAGAAAACTCCTATAAATGACGCATCTTTTTCGTTTGTTTTCTTACAAATTTTTCTCATACTGATTCTCATATTTGTTGGTTCCTTTTTTTGCTAGCCTTATGATACGTAGAGCTGGGATATTACTGTTCATTTTTACACAATAATATCCGCCGTTTATTTTACGGAACTTCACGTATTCGAAGTGTTTTTTTGTAGTTTTTTCGTTGTGGCCCGGTGCAGTTAAGTTTGGCAACGTATTAAATGGTTTTTCGGTTACCGTGAGCGGTTGACTGCTATTGTTAAGATTAAAGAATATAATTTAGAAAAGCGCAATCGGCGATCAGCGTTTGTAAACAATTTTATTTAAAGAAAGCTGTATGTGCAGTAAGGATCAATGCGAACACTGGTAAAGCAAATCGATATTGGCTGAGCACAGTGTGTATTAATTAGTAGTGATAAAGAAGAAGAAAGACTCTTCGCTGAGCGATTGGCACTACAACGCAATATATATCGATTGTTTTGAGGAGTGTAATATGAGAGAGAGCCATAAAAAACAATGAATTGTCTTACAGGAAGTGCACATTCGTGAGTTTGATGGTAGCTGCAAGCTCGAGTTGCACAATGTAACACTTGAACAAGGCGGAACGCTGCGGTGTGTGGCCGAAAACTCGGAAGGGCGTGCTGAGTGTTCAGCACGTCTCGAAGTTACTCGCAAACCGTTTGCGCCTCATTTCGACAAACGACCTGCAAACGTGACCGTTCAGCGAGGTGCCGAGGCACGCTTCGAGGCACACGCAGACTCCGTTCCGCAACCTATCTATCAGTGGTCAGTCGGCGGTCGTAAGGTACGCGATTCAACGGAAGGTGCCCGCGTTGAGCTCGTCGACGGCGTCTCCGTGTTAATCGTTGAAACCGAAAAGTTCGATTCCTTGACTGTCACTGTGACAGCCGAGAATTCACTCGGCATCGACGAGACTGGTGCAAGGCTTACGATTGAAGAGCGTGCAATGATTAGCGAAGAGAAGATGGAAGAAGGCAAAACAAGAGTTATAGAAGAGAAGATAATCGAAGAAGGAGGCACCATCGAAACGATAACCACCAAGACCACCGAACGCATAGGTGAGGGCGGAAAGATAATCACTGAGACGCTTACCGAAACCCATATCTCTGAAACTGCCAAAGAAGCACAGTTACCTGTCATTAAGAAACCGCTGATGGATCAACGCGTCAAACCGGGTGAAATGGCACACTTCGAAACTATTATTGCTCCTGCGGAAACTGTGCAGTGGTTCAGCAATGGGCGGCTGCTTGATGAAACTCTTCCAGGTATCCACAAAAACTTTCTCTCTTTTCCTTTCCATTTTTCGTTTTTCACTGACATACTGTAGTCATTGCTATGAGTTTGGAAAGCATATCCAACGGCAGTCAAATGTGGAGAGTTATAATCTAAGTAGAAGCAGTCGTAGTGGGGAGCCGAATGTGCTTTGCATCCTTGTACCAGAAATGATTAAGTTCGAAAAAGAAATTTCAAAATGGGATATTATTCCTGGCTTCTGAGGGGAAACCCCCAAAATCTCTATCTTTTTCTTCGCATAAAGTGGCGAAACATTCGCATCGATTCTTCCGTTGTTTATTGCAGATCACGTGAAACGAATTAGTGTCCCAAGTTCTATTAAACTAAATGTAATGAATGCAATGAAATGAAATGGAATTTTGCGAATGTAAAATGCAGGAGTTACGATCTCCCAAGATGAGCACTTCGAATTCCGGTTGACAGTCGATTCGGCTCAGTATGCGGGTGTGATCAGCGTAAGGGCGCAGAACGCAGCAGGAATGGTGGAGATGAGCGCGAAGTTGGTAGCCGCCGAAACGACTGCAGATGTACCGCAGATCCTCGCCGGTCTTACAGACATCTCTGTCACGGAGGGTGATCGACTCAAAATTAGCGTAACGGCATCGAATGCCACCAAAATTGAGTGGTCTCTGAACGGAAAGATTGTTCATGTAAGCGTGTTTTGCTGCCGTTCTTGCACTATGTAATTGATTGCTTTTGACTGGTTTCGATGCTTTCTGAAACAATTTCAATACTGTTTTCGGCTTTAGAGCGTTTCACTACCGAACACTGCTTTCTACATCAGATATACTTTATTCTACGGAAAGAACTATTTTGCGAGGCAAAAAATTTCCTCGCTGCCTGTTGAGATTGCAATTGGGCAACTACTTGACAGTTTTCTATATATATATAGAAAATCATTGATAAATAGAAATGCGCTTTTCAAGCTTTCTAAGGACCCATTCATATTTAAATAACATGCGTACTTCACTTGAAGATTTTCGGCCACAGTTATTCAGCGTAACTATGGTAACTTTCTACGTAATGAATATTAATCGTCAGGATGGTGAAGCTGGAGTGAAGATAGTGGAAAAAGAGAACGCAAGCACACTTGAGGTGACTGAAGTTAAGAAGGAGCATAGCGGTGAGATTCGTGTTACTGTGACCAACGAGGCTGGTGAAGTGAGTACCACGTCAAAGTTGACAGTCGCAGACAGAGCGGTCGGTCCTGAAATTCTTCGCGGTTCGTATGCACTTTGTTTGCTTTCACTTCCTCATTGTACCAAATTGGTTGTACGTTAGTTTTGGAAATGCTGTGTACAAATGATATATTTTCTTGAAATAATAATTGTTCAAATCCTTCCTTCACGGCTTCCTTAAAAGAACAATTAATAAGCGATAATAGAAATGAAGACAGATAAAGAAATAAAAAATTTCAATCACGAGGCACTCTCAAGCATCGACAATGTAGTGCGCGAAAGCTCATCTTTCTAATAAAGCTTTCACTTATAAGCCGTAGAGGTGTTTGAGGCATTGCACAAATCAAGAAGGCTTTTACCAGTCACATTTTTTGTAATTTACTAATTCATTGCATAAAGAACTCGAGCGGGTATTTTTGACAAGGACAAATACAATTTCATCGTAGTTTCCTATAGAGGGAGTGGAGTGGGCACCTCGATTTGGCCTGTATCATTTCAATGTTGCTCCTAATCACCGACTGCAGCACGTATAACCTTTTTGGCTCGTCGCTTAGTGCTTCATCAGTCAAATGATTCAAAAACATCCCGCTGCATATCGTCGCACACATCGTCGCACACTAGGCCTTACCTAGAAGCGAGGATAGTTGCCGATGTGGGTGTGAGCTGTGCGCATAGTGCTAGCGTTCCCGTTTGCGGTGATCTTCATATTTATATGTATCTGTGAACCCCGTCTGTCAGAAGTAAATTACAAATCAATTCCAAACGAGATCAAGAAAGGCAGATTGTTTTGGTTAGCTCGATGTTTCACCATTGGTCTACAATTTGTCTAATCATAATGGTTTAATTATCTTTGAACCAATATAATCGAAACGCGCACTACTGCTTATCATGGCCTATTCTATAAGACAAACAGGCGCTAATGAGTCATTCCAGCAGTCTGACAAAAGTGGGAGGAACGAGATTATTTGATGTCTTTTCACTCTATAGGTTATATCTTTTATGTTTGTTTTTTTTCAGGGCCAGACTCAATTTTCGTTAAGGAAGGTGAAAATGCAGAATTCAAATGCGACATCACAGGAAAACCAGAGCCAACTGTCGAGTGGAAACTCAACGATAAAATAATTGAGTACGGAACTCATGAGAATATAACAGTGAAAGCTGAAAATGGTAGACACACGCTTGTTTTCGAGAAAGCAACTCTGGAGCAAGCTGGTGAGATTTGCGTCACTGCCGAAAACGCTGGCGGAATTTTCGCGAGATCGTGCGTTCTCAAGGTGGGTATGAGTAAACATTCGAATTTTAAAGGATGACCGAGTCGTCTTTGTGACCCGTTTGCAACTTCTGCAGATATATTTATTAACGGTATATGTTCCGAGAAGATTTTGCAGTGAAATTTGTCATGTATAACATTTGGTATAGAGACAAAAAAGTGGAACACGTAGACTATAATAAATTTAACTACTCGTGAGCCTGACTTACTGGTGTGCCTAGTACCTGAGCTTCTGGTTAAATCAGATATGAGAATGAGATCGGGGTTGTGTTATGGGTGGAAATTGCTAGAACTGCTGTATTTTTTGTGATTTACAAAAACCCATCATGATACGAAGAGAGCGAATTCAAAACAGTTTTGTATTAGTGGGTTGTCCCGTACGAGTTATAAATGATATATGAAATACCAGCAAAGCAATGAGCTTTCTACCGTAGCTTGTTTGGCCTTGACGATCGAGCGAATTCGGGAAATAGAATGGACCACTTTCAGTTAGCTTTTTCAATTTTTTTCAGCGATTTTAGAAATAGCTGAAGAAGCTTGAAACGAAAAAGTAACTTTGCAAAAACATGTAGAAATGAAAGTCAAGGACTGCGTAAATAATGAACGTGATTCTTAAAGGTAGAACCAGATGTCTCAAAGCCAGTGTTCAAAACGCATCTTATTGACCGACATGTGGAAGAAGGTGAGCCGCTACGGTGGGATGTATCGATAGAGCGGTCCACTACCGAAACCAAGGTTGCGTGGTTCCTGAACGGCGAACAACTGATCAGTAACGAAAATGTTCAGATTGTTGATCACGGTAATTGACCGTTATATTTATTTCTTTTTAGTGTTACAGCTGGCTGTCATTGATAAATGAAATGGTGTACAAGCGGAAAGAAGATTTCGGTATTATAAAGTGGCAAGTGAGTCGGGCTTTACAGGCTGTTCGTAACCAATTTCAAAATATGATAAAACGAGGCAGGTCACCAATTTCTCATTTTCGCAAAGAGTTTAGCTGGAACGTTAAGCAGCTGAAGACGACAAAAGCTATGAAGCACAAATTTTATGGAGAACGGCGACTACAGAAATGGATACCTGTCCGTCTCTCCATTATTTTTCAGTCAAACCAGTAAATTCATTTGCATTATTTGCACTGCCTGCGGTATGCTGAGCTTTTTCAAAAATGACATCAAGCCAGCAGCAGCTTCGTTCACGCTCTTTTCGGTAACGCATCTGCTGCAACAGTGGTAATGAGTAGCACCATCAATATTCAAAACAATTGGATGTTGTAAGTCATAGTTTGCGCTGAGTGTAAGTCGATAGGGCTTCTTTTTTTCAGGAGACGGAAGCTATCACCTGACTGTATCGGAAGCGAAAACGTCCATGAATGGAACCCTAGTTGTTACAGCCGAGAACGTGCACGGTAAAAGCGAATCACGAGCTTTTGTTGAAGTGAAAGAACAGAACAAGAAACCCGAGTTTACGAAGAATCCACAAGATCATGAGACTGTGGAGGAAACTTCGGTGAAATTTAGCGCCATTGTCACTGGTAAACCGACGCCAGCAGTAACGTGGCTACTCAACGACGTCGAAATCGTGTCATCGGAAGAAATTCGCGTCAAGTACGAAGAGTCGACTGGAAAGACGTCGATAAGAATCATGAAACCGAACGAAAGCCAAAGCGGCAAGGTTTCTTTCATTTCATTCTTTCATGCATTTTCATTTTCATAGAGCAGGAATTTCTTCACCGATCGCTAGTTGAAGATTTCCAATTTTTTGCCACTGTAATGAGTATTTGATCCGTAAACCGCCTTTTTATACAGTTATGTTTAGGTGACCGTCTGCGCAGAGAACTCGATGGGCAGGAGTGAAGTAAGTGCCAAATTGACCGTAGAAAAGAAGAAGGAGCCTCCGAGGTTCTTGGCCGATATGGATAGTCGTCAGGTAAACGAAGGTGACACCGTTAAATTCGCAGTGACGGTTGCTGGAACACCGTCACCTGAAGTGCAGTGGTTCCTTAATGGAGAACCGATCACCGCAAGCAGGTCAGTTTATAATGCACAATTTAGCAGTTATGTTTCTAGTAGGAGGTGTGAATACTACGCTAAATGATCGAGAAATGTTGATTTTATGTGCGTGTCACTTTCTGTATTGTATAGGAGAATTTCAAAGCAACAAAAAAAAGAGTGTTACATCGATGTCTTTTCATGAAACAATACGTTTAAAGAGCGTGTGTTTTAGTTATGATTTTCGACACTTGTCATATTTATCATACCAGGTATTGAGGGACCTTGCTGCATTTACTTGAGGAGCTCATGCTGTCTATATATTGAGGGTGAAAGTGAACTGCTTGCTGTGATTCCATTTGCATCCTACTGAACAGCAGAGAAAACATCGACGCATAATTAATTATAGGTTCTTTTTCAAATTCGCATATATTAGAAAGGCATAGTTATGCGCTACAAATGACAGTAGTGTTAATGTTAGCCTTATAAAGCCAATCTTTACAGCACTGTGACAATAACAGCTGAGAATGAAACACATACGTTAACGATGACAGAGGTAGTTCCCGAGCAGAGTGGTGAGATCTCATGTGAAGCCAGAAATTCGGTTGGATTCAAAAAACAAAATGCCATGCTGGCTGTGAAGATGGTTGGCGAGGCACCAACGTTCTCTAAGAATATTGAAGACCGACTCGTTGTCGAAGGGGAGGAGCTAATCATGGAAGCGAAACTTGCTCAAGTAAGATTATCTATCTTGTTTGTACTGCATGAAAAGGGATTGCGTTACGTTTACGTTTGCAGCTTTTTCGCTGTACTTTGTTTGACCAAATCCTAGTTTTGTTCTTATCGTACATGATGTTAATTATAGTTTCGCATTTTTATTATCCTATGGGTTTCACATCTTTATATGAAGTGAACTTCTTAATCGGCTTAACTTACTAGGGTTATGGGAAACCATAAAATACCTTCAAGAGTGTGACATCCCTCATCGTCAGTTTGTTGGTCTGCGCAATGTTTTGAAGAAGTTTGATTTCAGCTTAGGGTTACAGATCTTGAGTTTTGTAATCTAGAAAGCGCCGCTGTTGCTTTCTGAACACTTTTGTTGCTGGTGTTTCAGTTTATAAAACCAGTGTCGCAGCAACGCATTGCTCGTAAGCAACTGAAATGTGGGAGTGGAGTCTGTTTATCCGTGCTGATTAAGAAGGAAACGTTCCACTGCTGAACTAGCGTTTAAGGTTGCAAATTTAAACTAATCGCAAATGGTACCTTGCTTCGACATTGACTTTATGAGCTGAAACATCAGCTGTAAACCATTCTGAAACCGATGTTGCGTTGTTGGACATACCATTCAAAAGCAACTGCAATGCAATGCATGTATTTGGCTCAGCAGTTTTCGCTCAGTGTTTGTTGTTGATTTAAGGTGAAGCCGAAGCCAACGGTTAGCTGGCTGCGTAATGGCAAGCCACTAACTGACAGCCGATTTGTGGTGAACGCTGAAGAAGATGGAACGCTTACGTTAAGAATAACTTCGACAGAAATGGATGACAAGTCCCGAATCACAATCAGGGCCGAGAACGCTTTTGGTACTGCCGGTAAGTCATCTTCTCATCGTTCTCCTTCGTTCTGTTCAGGATGCTTAGTTGAATTCTCAAGAGGCATTGATGATTGAATTAAAAGATCAATGGTTTCGTTTATTTGAACTATTCTGCACTGCTGCGTACTTCGAAAGGCGAAGCCACATGGGAAGTGTTTTTGCCATACTTACAGCCGCTTCATCAGAGAGATTTTTTTGACAAACAGTCAATCTTGGTACGAAGGCAAACCTTTGAACCTGTCGGCATGAGCGCACAGACAGTATACCGTGAATGCAAGGGAACAAATGTTGTAGGTTCTGATAAGTCGGATTTTCAGAGTGCTCTGCTTCAATTGGAATCCAGAAAAAACGGCCGATGGCAAAACCAGCATTTTTATCTGAAATTGCTCCGATTACGGTCACAGAAGGGGAATCTCTGGAGACAAAACTGATAATCACTGGTGATCCAACTCCTTTTGCGAAGTGGTATATTAACGACCAGGTTCGTTGTACTCATTGTTCAGACTGAACCTAATCAGCAGCTCTCATTTTCTTTCATGGCATTTCCGTTTTTGAGTTTCGTGCATTTTAGCTTGTTACCGATCCGAGCGCTAGACCCACATAGTAATCACAAGCGTTACACCGGATTACTAATAGTGGTTTTTGTGAAGTTCGTACAGGATTTCGCTCATGCGTTGAATAAGTGAATTTAAGTTTGGGATTTAGCATACGCATGACAGCCAAAAACTTAATTTTGAGGAGATCTTCACATTTGAAATCGCTTGTTCCATAAATTATAACTATCGCGAGCATAAGAGCGTTTTGAGGTGTAAACTTTCGTAAGATTTAGTTGGTTTGCGCAACGGAGGATACCGAAATGAAGTCCGAAAGCGGTGTATATTCACTGACGATCCATGGAGCAACGAAGGACATGACAGGTACGATAAAATGCACAGCTTACAACAGAATGGGAGAAGTGACAACTCAAGGAAAGGTTACTGTGATTGCGCCAATTCCGGTCGAGTTCGAGACGACTCTCTGCGATGCGACGTGCCGCGAAGGTGATACCCTCAAACTGAAGGCTGTCCTGCTCGGTGAACCAACACCCGTTGTTACTTGGTAACCGTTTTTTTTAATATTTGAGGAATGTCAAACTTGTAGTTTCACTTCGTCAGCCCCTGAAATTTGTCGATGTCGATGCAGTACCTCTGTTCTAACTCTGTGTAAGTTTTCAGTGTATGTGTAACCAATGTTTCAAGCTTTCTTGCCTAAATCAGTTGAGAAAAATAACGAGATTCACCACGCAGAGTGTATTCAAGTAGGATCTACAGAAGCGCTGAATAGTTACTCCAAAACGAATTGAGTTCTCGCCTATTTCCTGGAATGAGAAATTTTCCAAATTTTTCATCTATGCGTCGTGTTCATGTTAGATTAGGTAGAAGGTATGTCGAAATTACTAGTGACTGCAACATTATTGAACCATCGTTAGTCCACACTACTTGCTTGCGATTAGTGGTACGAGCAGTTCTGTATGTTTTCATTTGATTACCACTCAGAAAATTTCTATTTTTGTTCAGGTACGTCAACGACAAGAAGCTAGAAGAAACACAGAATATAAAGATACATGCCGAAAAAGGAACATACACGGTGACAATTAAGGACATTACATGCGATTATTCGGGAAAGGTACAGTTTCAAGCTGTCAAGTCAGCCTACTCTTGTATCTTTTATCATTCTTGGTCCCAATATTTTCAACGTTTTAGTAAAATTTGAAGTAGATTTTGTGAAACACTTTGCACATCACAAATATAGGGTAACTTCTTTCGGCAAAAGAAGTTCAGGGAAGCCGTAAAGACTCGGACTGCAGTCTTTTATCGTCTTGAAACACATTAGGTTGAATCATAGTTTTTTTTCGTTTTATTGTATTTGATATTGCTGCAGGTCGTCTATCTTTCGAGTAGGGTCTCTAAGCGCATAAACAATGAATGAAAATGCACACTGAATGTTTGCATGGCCGAACGGGAACGAAGATGAATTCAGGTGGTTTGCGAAGCGGTTAATGAATTTGGTAAAGCGTCCTCCGAAGCGATGCTGCTTGTTCTTCCACGAGGTGAACCGCCAGATTTCCTAGAATGGCTAAGTAACGTGAAGGCACGTCCTGGATCCCAAGTTACACACAAGGTATGCGCTATTTTTGAACCGACCGAAATCACAGAGTGATCTAGTCTGCATTATGTGGGACAATGAACTCTGACCGACACGCTTTAAGTTCTGTAAGTACCGTTGTTTCTTTCCAAAACGGTCTATAAGATGTCGTGGTTTAGATCAGCAGCTGTGTATAACGTTACACCAGTTAAGTCGACATATTATCAGTCCTCAGTAAGATGGATTCCTTCTGCAACGACCTTGACAATTTCCAATGTAATGCAGACTAGGCTAGCTTCCTTGAAGTTGGTGTGATCATATCAGTTGTTGCATCAATTGAAAATAGGAAATTGTTGTTCGCCTTATTACATATCTCCACTGGTTCCAGTGAAAAGCAATTTTCTTTCGAGTTTTCACTGTTTACACTCAATATGTCATATAATTCCGAAAGATGTTTTATGATCCTCGAATTTGCAAAAAGAGTCCGTTAGAACAATAAAGCTCCAACTCTTGGTTGTCTCAATAGTTGTAATGAACTTTTACTTTCTGCAGTTATTTTTTGAACGTTCATTACCAAACCGCATCTTTTCCAGGTTGTTTTTACCGGTGATCCTCGTCCAGTACTTACATGGTTCATCAACAACGAAGAAGTGAAGGAAAGCGAGGAAATAAGTATCGTCACGACGCACAACACATCGACACTTGTGATCAAGAGTTTCGTTCCTGAGAAGCACATCGGTGAAATAATTTGCAAGGCCGAAAACGAAGCCGGTGAAGTGTCGTGCACTGCGAGCATGGGGGTAAGCGTCAGTGCTGTCTGTTAGGTTTTCTTCGTGATCGGACTGTCCTGCACCAAGTCCGATTCATATGCTTTGACGAAACTTTCCTTGAGTTTTGGTAACATAATCTCTGAGGTTATAAAGTAAGAGATGCTCTGTGGAACGTTCTTTCTGATGTGCTTGTTTTGTTGCCACATGATTCCTGATCAGGGTGGCATGCCTTTGAGAGATTGAAAATTAAGAATTACGGCTATTGCAGATGTACACTTCGGATATGTTCTCCGAATCGGAATCGGAAGCTATGGCTGAAGAAGTGCTCGATTTCGAAGATGCTACAGAACAGGGTCATTTCTGTTTTCTTAAACCAGAATTTCCAGTAGTTTCCAATTTCAGCTCAAATAAGTGACCATGAATATGCTTTCATATTCTCCAAGTCTGCATTTTCTCTTTTCCTTTTAGCTGTTAAAGAATTGCATTGGAATATTACTTCTGCTAAATAAATAATCTTGTTTTTGTTTCCGCCTCGTTGTTAGTATTGGCGAGTATGAGCAATGTCGAACGATGTATTTGAAGTCGTTTTTCTGGAATAAATCAAGGTAATTGATGAAAAATGGACTCATTTGGGGCGAAGTATCCCCGAAAAGGTTTAAATGTACTTTTTGGAAATTTTTGCTTATTATTAAATATGTATAACAGTTGCTGGTTATTTGATTTCTTTTATGTAATGCTTGTTCCAGGAACGGAAGATGAATCTCTGGCTGATGAAGTACATCGCACACCAACGCCAGTGATGGCACCCAAGTTTATCACCAAAATCAAGGACACGCGTGCCGCAAGGGGACATCAGGCGATCTTCGAATGCGTTGTGCCCGATACGAAGGGTGTCTGCTGCAAGTGGTGCGTTTCAAAGCAGCTTATTGTTTTGTATGCAAACGCCTTGACGAGCCGCCTGTCCAAGTGCTTTGAAGATCTGTTTACTATATCATCACCAACCAGATCCAGTAATGTAATAAATCACTAAGCGTTGTGCAACTGTCTTTAGGTCTATTCGTTTGAACGTCTGCATTCGTTTTTGAACTAGCGGAGTGCCAAGCGTTATCATGACCGTCAAATATCGTTCTCAAATTAGCAGCCGAAATGAGGGTATAATAATATAAATGAGCTAGCTGATCATTATTTCGTCCGTAGTTAGTCAAACTTAAGTGTTTGATAGATTGCTGAGAAAATTGTGCGCCAAAGCTGAGCGTTCTGAACGCTTGCTTAAAACCATGCTGCTAAACGCCTGCTTTTTTAAAATGTTCGCCAAATGGATTAACTGTTCAATAAAAAACACTGCGTTCCTTTCAAATATGGCAGCACAATATAACTGTACAAGAAATATTAAAGAAATTGTATGTTGAAGGTTGAAAGATGGCAAAGAAATCGAGTTGATTGCGCGAATCCGTGTGCAGACGCGAACAGTTGAGGGCTATACCACCAGTGAGCTGATTATCGACGACGTTGAATTGGAGGATGCGGGCAAATATACGGTGGTTGTTGAAAACGCCGCAGGCTCTGACGCTTGTGAGGCAACACTGAATGTGATCGGTAAATTGGGTTGAAATATGCTTCTGGAATACCTACTGCACTTGGAGTACGGAACATTGTATCGGCAGTATTTGGAGAACAGTTAGTGAGAAACAGTGAGATTAATAAAGGCGTACTGAAGAAGGGATAAGATATAGGTTTAAGTTTCTCTTTGTAAGCTTTTCCTCCCCCAGCGTGCGAACATTGAGTTGTTCTCGATGAAAGACGCTTCACTTCGCTGTCGCTCTATCTTATGAAATCCCCTATTTGAGCCACTGTGCAACTCTCGCGTACGCTATCTGCAATACTATTCTGTCTCATTCATGTACTGCAGTAAACGTGGCGTTGACTATCTGTGGTGCATGATTGGGTTTGCCGCGTTTTGTGCCCTTTCTATAAATCTGTTTCGCACATTTGAAAATAGTGCGAAAATTTTTTTTCGACGACTCAGGCTAGTTACAAGTATTTCCCAAAATTTGTCTTGCCGTTATAAAGTGAAGACGATGATGGCGCTCAAAGGAGAACGTTGTTTTATGCGTTAGTAGTAATTTAAGAGGATTTAACTACTCTATGTTAACTCATGTTGTTTGGCTTACAGAAAAACTAACGAAAGAAGTGAAAACCGAACCCGAGTTTATCATCTCGTTGCAAAGCAAAACCGTCAAAGCTGCCGAAAAAATCGTCTTCGAATGCAAGGTGAATGGAGAGCCTCATCCAACTGTCACATGGTTCCATGAAAAGGTACTATTTTGCATGTGTATGTTTTTTTCCGAAATTATCGTAATATCCAACAAGCCTTTATTATAAAGGGAGAATGAAATTTCAAAAATTAGATCATCGAATTGCATGAGTCAAAGTGTTAGTATTTTCTTGCGGCAGCGTTATGCAATAGAGTAATTTTGTCATTGAACTGAAAATATGTTTTCTAGAATAATTACTTGCTTATTTTTTTAGTAAAGATGTTAGTGAATATTGTGGATTGACGCTATATGACTGAATAAAAACATGCTCGGTTGTTGTTTACGGGCGATGAGCATTATCATAAGCAGTAATTATGTGGTGCTTCACACGAAAAATGTTGCCACGACCGCTCACAGTATTCGTTGAAAATAATTTTTGTAGTTCTTGTATGTTCGTATTCATGAAAGCATTTAATATATTACTTTTCATCATCATTAGGTATTAAAGGCAATCGGCAATAAAAACTGTCGATCGTAAGGTGAGCGAAGTCATCATTGTAGGTGCCGGTTGTTGAAGAGGCCAAAAGGACGATCATTGAATCGGATGGTAGCGTGCAACGTCTTGTTATAACAGCTGCAGATTTCGATGATGCAGGAAAGTATGTGTGCGTCGCAGAAAATGCTGCCGGCAAAGCGCACACAGAAGCTGTTCTCACAGTTCAAGGTATGATGTTCTCACTGGGTTATATTACTTGGTTAGTCTGCAAAAACGAACTTTCATTTATGTTTGCTCCATACGCCACATGCTTTTATCGAAAAACTGAGATGTCACTAAAATTAGTCAGAGTTTGCTTGACAGTGTGTAGTCATTTTAAAATTAGCATAGCCGATAATTTTTGAGGGAATATTACTGTCTGCGTCATTGTCGCTAGTTGTCGAATGAATCAGTTTGACCATTGATTACAAATTAACAACCGCTTTTCGGCTTTGCTGAGTCGTAAGAAACTTATGAGGTTTTAATCCTAAGTTAATTCCTTTAATATTCAGTACCATCAAAATCTTTCAAATAATCATTGGTGCCACTGTGACAGGTTGAATGCTATTTCGTTTAAAATTCTGTATGACGAAATCGGAGGAAAGAATGCTCCATAAAATAATAAGTTATATAAATTGCTTAACAAGGTTAATTACATAAATTAAATTATGTAAATTAGTAAACTATGAATTATTAAATATTCAGTTTCATTAAATATTCAGCGTCATGCCAATTTCTTAGGGGCCTTATGTTATCCTAAGAAATTTTTGAAAGCAGCTTGAACTTTAATTGCCACATTTTTTGCCAGAAAACAAATAAAACTTGAGAAGTAGAAGAATCTGGAGTTCTCTTCTTGTCTTGTATTAAATGGAACATTCTGTTTTGTCATCAGATGATGTACCAAAGGGGTGAACGGAAAAGGTCGGGGCTTATAGCAGCCCTGTCTTGTGATGGCGGTCAGAAAGATCAGAAAAGTCATAGTAATAAAATTTTACACTTATTAACTAAATCTCGCCTCATTAGATGATTTGTGAATCGTCAGGAATAATAATCTCGTTATATTTGGCAGTTCTGGATACGCTAATGATACTGATTGTTAGTATGACACGGGGATTGTTTTCGTAGGTCCCAGTCTCTCATCCACATTCAGTGTTTTCCTTCCAGAAATATGCCTCCTTTTTTTCAAGTTCACTCATTTGGAAGAGAGTATCCATCGGAAGTAAGGGGTTTTATTTTCTCGAAAGCTTCTTCCTGTATCTTCTTTCTCGTCATTCGCCTTTCTCGCTGTTTCCTGCACCTCTGTACCTTCGAAGGGAACGTTGACCACCACAGTATGTCTAATGTTTAACTTCCTTCATTTAGAAAACGTAACCTCAGTTTGGTTGAATCGCCTTCCAGAGGCCTTCACTAGAAGGTCGATTAAAGCTTATTCCCTTCTTATTTCAAGGCAAATTCTTTTTGATTTCCTACCGATGCCTCTGGAAGAAGAAACGATATGCACGATAGAAATCGTTGCTTTTTATTTTACAAAAATTTTTCTTTTCGCAGACAATATTTTCATAGGATTTTCAACAATAATTTTGTCTATTATTTCACAAATATTTTTTATACCGCGCAGTTTTTTTCAGCTCAAGCACCACAATTCACGCACAACATAACGGATAAGGAAATAAGCATAGGCGAGAAGCTTGTACTCGAATGTGCAGTAAAAGGCGCACCTCAACCAACGGTTCAGTTCTTTGCCGATAAAACGCGACTTATTTCAAATGAGCACGTTTCCATTGAGCATGATCACTCGAACGTGCACTGGAGAATGGTCATCGAAGAGACTAAGGAGGAAGATTTCAAGAAATATCATGCGGTGGCAACCAATGCAGCTGGTGTCGCTGAATGCCAGGCAGAAGTGAAACAGAAGGAAGTGAAAGTGCGACCGAAGATCGAGCAAGGGCTTAAGGCGAGGACCATCAATGAAAGTGAAGAAATGTGCATGGAAGTGAAAGTAAGCGGGCAGCCGGAGCCTGAGGTTAAATGGTTCAAGGACGGAAAGCCGATTGAAGAGATCGATATGAAAACAACCATAAAGAAAGAGCCAAACGGAATTCATGTTCTAACAGTTAAGAATGCCCGCCTAGAGGACGCTGGAGAATACGCGGTCGAGGTCGTGAATACCGCAGGAAAGGAAATATCGGCAGCAAACGTCGCCGTTTTGGAAACGCCTGAAGCGCCACATTTCGTCGAGAGTCTTGTTGATCAGAAAGTTAACATCGGTGAAACGGTTGAAATGAAAGTGGTCACTAGTGGTAAACCGGAGCCACAAGTTCAGTGGTTCAAGGACGACTACCCGGTCAACATTGACAATGAGCGCGTAATTTCGAAGAAGGAAGAAAACGGGCAATATACGCTCATCATAAAGGAAGCTCAGCTACAAGATGTAGGCGTATATTCGTGCAAAGCGTCAAACAGAGGTGGTTTTGATGAAACAAAAGCAAACTTTTCCGTGCAGCAAGAAGAAGGGGCCCCAGTATTCACTGAGAGACTCGGTGAAGTTAGCGTTACAGAGTCGGAGACAGCGCAGTTCTCAGTAACAGTGAAAGGCGAGCCTCTGCCGGAAGTGCAGTGGTTCAAGGATGGGGCTCCAGTTAACGTTGACAATGAACATATTATTGTGAAGAAGGACGAAAGTGGAAACCATTCTCTGATCGTTAAGAAAGCATGCCTTGAGGATGCTGGCATATACTCTTGTAAGGCAACGAATGCAAAAGGCAGTGATGAAACGACAGCCAAGTTTGCGGTGGAAAGCGAACTTCAAGTTCCGAAGTTTGTTGAGGGACTCAAAGAATTAACAGTGGACGAGTCAGAAACGGCGGAATTATCCGTGGTGGTAGCAGGCAAACCAGAACCAGCTGTGGAATGGTTACGCAATGGTATTCCGGTCCAAATCGACAACGTCCACACCATTTCGAAAAAGGATGAGAAAGGACATCATACCCTTGTGATCAAGGAGGCTCGTCTAGAGGATATTGGCACTTATTCCTGCAAAGCTACAAATAAAGCAGGCACTGTTGAAACAAAGGCAAATTTCGCCGTGCAGGAGAGCGTTGAGGCACCGATATTTACTGAAGGGCTATCCGAGGTTGCCGTCCAAGAGTTCGAGACCGCTAACCTTTCGGTGACTGTAGTTGGAAAGCCAGAACCAGAAGTTCAGTGGTTCAAGGATGGAGCACCGGTAAACATAGACAATGTCCACGTCATTTCGAAAAAGGAGGAAAATGGCCAACACACTCTCACTATCAAACAGGCGCGACTGGAAGATAGTGGCACTTATTCATGCAAAGCTGTTAACAAGGCTGGTACTATTGAAACAAAGGCGATGTTCGCTGTTGAAGAGGAACTGATGGCTCCTACATTTGAAGAGGAGCTGCATGAGTTTGAGGTGTCGCAAGGCGATAAAGTTGAGATTTCTTGCACTGTTGTCGGGAAACCTGAACCAGAGGTCAAGTGGACTAAGAATGGTGTCGAAGTTCACATTGATAACAGTCACATCATCAAAAAGAGTGACGAGCATGGTAAACATACACTCGTGATTGCCGACGTGAACAAAAAAGACATCGGCACTTATTCTTGTGTTGCGTCCAATAAGGCCGGCGAAGCCAAAACCACCGGCGAGCTGAAGTTCCCGAAATATGGGTTCGAGAAAATGCAAGAAGAGGAGGTCAAACCGATGTTCATAGAACCGCTTCAGACACACTCTGTAAAGGAGGGTGAAACAACCAGCTTCGAGTGTCGGGTAAACGTAGAATCGAACGCCGAAATTACGTGGCTCAGAGATGGGAAGCCGCTTGGAGAAAGCGCAAATTTGGTTATTGAAGAACTCGAGAAGGGTTTGCTAAAACTTACTGTTCTGAACGCAACCACCGAAGATGTTGGCACCTACAGTTGCGAAGCGGTGAACAAATCTGGAAAAGCAGCCACCGAGGCGAAACTGAATCTCAGCTACGCTACTACACGTGAAGAACACGTGGAAGATGAGTCGGCACTTATTGGTTTCGTGAAGCCGATAAGTGATGTTGTTGTTGAGGAAGGAGCGGCTGCGAAATTAGAATGTGCCTTAGAAGCCACTCTCAAGGACGTAAAAGTTGAGTGGTCAAAAGACGGAAAATCAGTACCTTCGGATGTAGTCATTGACAGCCTTCCTGATGGCACTCAGACGCTGACCATTAACGAAGCATCCGCGGAGCACGTGGGAGCTTATAGGTGCACAGCATCCGTTGCAGATGCATCTGCATACACGGAGGGCAAAATATCGGTTTCAGGTTACTATTGTGTTGCGTTAGTTTTCTGCATGATGCGCACGACCACTTACGCTTTGTTTTTAAAGCAGCTTTGATTGTGGAATGCATCTCTGTTGTTCGTCCTATATGCTAAATGTGTCTGCACTTTCAGGTACTGCTCTTGCAACGGTTGAAAGTGCTGCTGAAGGACCACCTGAGTTTGTTGAACTCCTAAAGTCATGCACGACAACTGTGAAGAGTGAAGCCGTCCTCCGCTGCAAGGTCAAGGGTAGCCCTCGACCCACCATTTCATGGACCAAAGAGGGAATAGAAGTAAGGGATTCTTGTAAACGCATCCTAGGGAACTTCGGCGCTGAATACGAGTGGCTAGAGTGTATGGCACATGCGAACGATCGTAATGTAGTCCTTCATCAACAATAAATAAGTTCAGAAACGAAAAAATATGTGATGAAATCGTCGTTTGAATATTCTCTTTTTTTCCTCTAGCGTTTGCAAACGCTCATAACAGGGTCACAGTGTTATGAGCTTATGTGTACATTTGTATCTTGCATGTCCGGTTGTTTTAACTCATCGATCAAAAAAATCACTGCAGTGAAGTTTGACTAGCTCACCCTGTAGTCTTGGAGGGATGCCAGACCCAATTTCGGCATGATCCATGAATTTTTGGAATATATGTGTTGTAATACAAGAGAAACAATTTTTCGTTTGTGGTAGTTAGTGGATGCGATAATAAGCATACACACTGCAAGACCCATTAAATGGCCACAATGGTCGCTCACTATAAAATCCTAGACTATTTTCCGGAATCCTGGGCTCTTCTCCAAAATCTTGGATTATGCAGAACATGTACACTAGAGGATCGCTCACAATATGCGAATTTCGAATGAAATGGGAAATTTTGCAGACAAAAAAACAGAATTTCTGGTTTCTTTCTTGAGAAGGGGGGGGGGGGCTGCTAAAGGCAAAAGCAGTTTATGCAAGTGTAAGCTTTCCTATTTGCTTTGGAGAAGCAAGGTCTCGTAGTGAAGCCAATTCATTCTATCTAACAAGCTAGAGTTCTTTAGCTATCGACTTTAATATCGGACTGAACAGGGCTACCTTGTGCAGCATATTTTTGGGGCAGATTATGGGGAGCATGGCTTTCAGATCAAGGAGAGCGAAAATGTTGTGATCGAGTACCATGATGATGGAACTGTCATCCTACGCATAAAGGAGGCTTCTTTGAACGAAAGTGGTGAATACCGTTGTGATGCGAGCAATGAATTTGGAGCGGCTTGGACTGAGGCTCCCATCAACGTTGCCGCTGAGACAGCTGTACCACAGGAAGGCGAAGCTCCCGATTTCCTGGAACCGATACGCCCCGTTACGGTATTCAGCAACTTCGTAACGTTCCACAACAATTTTTCCCATTAGAAACGGCAGGCAGCATTCGCTGTTCGTAAAATTTTTGTCAGTGTCATTTTGGAGTGATACCGTTCTTATCGTTGGATGTGGTAGCGAAAGATACTAGTAATCAATCGTTCGCGGCATGAATTTAACGCTTTCAGCGTCACAGTTGAAAATTTGAAGGGTGCCGTGAAGCTTTTTGCGTCTCACAATTGATCTAATGCAAGCGCAGCATGAGCGGGAATGTGCGCTATGTGTTGTGCAGTGACCTGCTGTGTTTGAGGTGCTCCAAGGAGACACGGCAGTGCTCGAAGGCAAGGTGAGCGGTGAACCGAAACCTGAAGTGAAATGGTACAAAGGCGACACTCTTCTACAGTCAGGCAACAATATTGCTATCGAAAGCTTACCAGACGGCACACAAAGACTCATTGTTAAGAACGCTACTCAGAACGACACAGATGAATATCGATGCTCTGCTTCAAATGAGTATGGTGACGTTTGGAGTGATGTCACGTTGACTGTACAAGGTTATTTTTTCACATGAACTTTTTGCTTTTATCTGAGATTACTCTTGGCGCCCTTCGAAAGGAGGTTGCATCTAAATCGGGTCCCAGTGCTTTGAAAAGATACAGATTGTTTCTTGCGAGATATTCTTTATTCGTATAGAGATTCAGTGAATAATTTCATTTCAACACTGTCCACTTCGCTTTATCCAAAACTGCACTCTTCTTCAATCGTTTCTATTGTTACCGAATCGTTTTCAGCTATTATTTTTCCACCATAAGATTATCATAAAGCGAATTATGACGAAGCAATGCTTGTGCTTATGTATGTATACATTGTCTACATTCAGCAGTCTCAAGAATTGAAGCGGAACAGCTATCGTGGTGAAATTTAGCAACATAAACTGTCACTTTGCAGTCCTCCTAAATAGGATTTCAATGTAATTCATCAATTTCTGGATAGGTTATCGTGTGTGAAAAGTCAGTATGGAACTGGTGTGCAACGGGTAAAATCGATCCTACGTTCAGGATCCTGCCGGATTTTGGGTATCTGTGATGCAAACCAGTTGATCATATGAAGTGTATGTAACGTGTGTTTTACCGAAATTGGACACCACGAGCGAGAATTTGCCCTCCTATAATGAACGCGTCGCATAGGCATCTAAACAAATGCTCATGCACGTATAAATGCTCTTCATTCGATTTAGATAGAGGTTTTTATATGTAGAGCAAATTTTGCTGTTTCAACGAGAACGCCGAAAGCGCGTATCCTGGCAATCCTCTGGCTCGCTTTCCGACTTCTTGTAGTTAGTTACAAGTTTTCCAGTGAAACGAAGAAATGTGTGAGAATAAAGACCTATCTGCCCGTTTGTTATTTTGCCCATTTTTTTGAGCGGGGGAAGGGGGACAGTATGTTATGCCTTTCGAACCATTATTACCCCTTAAGACTCATTTCCGTTATTTTTTATGAAAATCTTATTTCACTGCTTCTTTTTCTCTGAAGTGCCGACAACCATGGAAGAGGAACCGATGGAACTTTCGGCGCCCACTTTCTTAAAGACTCTCGAAGAGACAAGCGCAAACGAGAGCGACTACGTTGCACTGGAATGTGTGATTATCGGAAAGCCAATGCCCGAAATCAAATGGTACAAGGTGCGTCTTGCTCTTCGGCGCCCACTTTCTTAAAGACTCTCGAAGAGACAAGCGCAAACGAGAGCGACTACGTTGCACTGGAATGTGTGATTATCGGAAAGCCAATGCCCGAAATCAAATGGTACAAGGTGCGTCTTGCTCTGGACCGAGTAAACTTCGATATGCTCATTATAATTAATGAATATGTTTTTGTGTGCAATGATGGCGTCCGTATGGATTTCGTATTCAATACGATGAAAGCGATTTCTTATTCTCTAATCTTTCTTTTACTTCAAGCAGTAATATTTAAGAAAAATAATGTACTCGTTACGAATTTCGAACTCTGGTTGAACTTTGAATTTAAGTGAGTTTTTAACCTTTGAGCATCGCACTTTTAAGGACAAAGAAGAAATTCAAGCCGACGATGCGCACTTCAAGAAAGAAACGTTGCCGGACGGCACTGCTCGTCTGATCATCAGCTCCGCGGTCAAGGTATAACCTTTGCCATGTGAGGTCCCTTATGCATTCTGACGTTATCATCACTGATAATTATTCTGTAATTCATAGAGTTTCGCCAGTAAAAGAACAGATTTATAAATCAACCAGTTATTTGAATACTTCAGTAATCAAAAGACGCAGCGGTGGAAAAAAGGAAAAAAATATAAGAACAGGCAAAAAAAGCATTAAAAAATCAGCTTTGGTCGAAGGCAAATAAGAGAAACCGGTTAGTCAGGAGCTATACTTAATTGATATAAGAATTGGATGTTTTAAGCCCTACTTCATTGATCTGCACCAGGAACAGAAACAGATGTATCCGTTTCCAGGCAGATGCTGGCGAATACCGATGCGAAGCGCGAAATTCTTCAGGAACCGCTCGAACAGAGGCTTTGTTGACAGTGCTATATGCCTTCGAGGAACCCCTCGAAAGCGAAATTTGTCCCGAGTTCCTTCAAGAACTAAAACCTGTGCAAGCCAATGAGGGGCAATTGGCTGTTTTCGAATGCCGGTGGGTGCTTCAATGTTCTTATGGATAAGCTTGATGGCATTTAATGAGGCAAAGTTAACATCGTTTGACTGTAAAATGGCCTGTGGTTTTTTTAATTGGAGGACTTCCGAGTAATCAAAACCCGCATGGAATACTCGCTACTGAAATCGATCAGAAAAACCAGTAAAGTACAAGATGCTGTAGCACTATACGTGGGTGATTTTAATAGCTAGCAATGGTAACTGAGAAGTCGCGTTGCATGTAGGTAATCGCATAGTCGCATTACAGCGTGTCTGGCGTGCCACGGCCAGAGATTAAATGGTTCAAGGACGGAGAAGAGATAAAACCGGATGAACATACCAAGATCGAGAGTCTTCCGGATGGTACTAACCGTCTGATAGTAGATTCTGCAAAAGTTGATGACCAAGGCAATTATCGCTGCGAGGCCACTAACACGGCTGGCTCGATGAGCTCAAAGGCACCGATGACAGTTAACGGTATGCTGGTTAAATTTATCATGAGTGATTTCTAAGCCAGTGATATTGCTGAGTGTCCCTGAAAGTTGCTGCAGGAGTCCTTGAAAGTTCAGTTCACTTCTCTGCGAAAGCCTCTCTTCAGCATCAGCATTTAGTCCCGCTTTAAGAGTAAACTTTTTTCTATTTATGTTTTCCGCGTCTTGGAAGCCGCAAAAAATCTTGGCGAAATAGCTTACTCATTCTATTTATGTAATATTAATGTCTGTCGAATGAAATATCCATGACTGATGTTAACTATAAGTTTTGCTATGTACTTAAGATTTAAATTAACAGCCTGTATGAAGTTTGTTTTTCTCTTCAAGCTTTTTTTTTGCGGAGATGTCCTCTCGTATTTTCAAAAACACGACTTTTTGGGAAGCTTTTTATTAAGCCCTTGCTGGGCTTAGAACTATAACAATATAGGGCTACTCGCCTAATAATGAGAAGCTTTTGGCTCCAAGGTCTTTATTCATGGTTAGACTGTAACTTCTTAAGCTGATGCGAACAGAATTATTTCAACTCGTTTTAGCTCCGGAGACACTGAAAGTCAAGAAGGAGTTGGAAGATGTGAATGTCGTCGAAGGTGTTAAAATCCGGCTTTACGTTGAAGTGGAGGGACAACCAAAGACTGTCAAGTGGTTCAAAGGAAAGGAAGAAATCCTATCGAACAGGTATACGATTTTAAAATTCTAGAAAAAATGCCATGCAGGGGTTTTTAGATTGCTGTTGTGCTATGCCAAATGCCGGATTTGCAGAAACAGTGCTATGCCAAATACTGGATTCGCAGAAAAGGCGGTTTTTAAATTTTGGTTGCATGCTTCAAAGAAATTTCAGGAGGACGGTTCTCGAAAAGATTTCTGAGCAAGAGTACAAATTGGAAATCGAGCAGTCACAGTTATCTGATGCCGGTTCCTATCGTGTGGTGCTGTCAACGGAAACGGAATCCGTTGAATCGTCGAGTACGGTGACTGTAACCAAGAAAGTCGCTGGACTAACATTCAAGAAGGGACTGGAGGACAAAACCGTTCCTAAGGGATCTTCTCTTTCACTTGAGGTAGCTTACTGAAATCTCGTAGGTAGGATTATATGGGATATGGGGACTACATTTAAATTCTTGCCCAGTTTATTATGTGCAACAGGCATCACAGAAATCATGGGGAAGACGGGTGAAAGACTGCCCCAAAAAGCGCGAAGACAGTTTTGATTCTGCTTTGACTGACTCTATCTAGTGATCTTTTCATCCTCGTCCCACAATTATCGAACTTTTAGCTGAGCGAAATACATTAATAAATTATGTAGAATTTAAAAATCACAAAACCATCGTTGGAGCACATGGATGGACTGTAAAGCTCTAAAGTAAGGCGAAACGTGCAGCGATCTTCATAGTTATTATTCGAGTTGGAAGGAAGAAGGGCTTTGGCTAGGGGCGAGATCAATTGTTCACTTCTGCTGTCCGTCCCGTACCGTTATGGAGTGAACTGGATTTCCGTCTCCCTCTTTTTCCGATGAGTAGGTGCACAGTTCGAAATTCAGATTGAGTTCGTGAAAGCGACTGTTTTGCACGAAATGGCGTCATCAAAATTCTTTCACCATGTGCAGTCATTCCTCTCTTCGCGATGGAAGGACCGTATGAAATGTTTTTTCAAGGGCATGTCACATCATGTCCCTTTTCTCACGCGTAAGGGCCCTTTGGGCGGTAAGAGGAGAAAGAGGCTATGGAAATTTCAGAGAGGCGAGGGAGGGGGGGCTTGTTTTTAGAGCGAGAGAGGTCTGATAGATGAAGAGAAAGTGGTCGCCAACTCTACTCTTCCCTCCTCCATATTTTTAACAGAGTTGCAAAACATTAACGCATGTGTTGCTGGAGAGGAATAAGCATTAAGAGTCTGTGGAGCGAAGGAGAAGCTTGATTCAGCTGGTGAATTACCAATCACGCAGTCACAAATATAGGAGGAATGCAGTTTGAAACACTCCTAAATCTGTCTAGGTGATGCGAGGCCAACAATCTCTTAGACACCTAGTTGTATTCATATGTAGCTATATTAAGAATTGATCTTATAATTTTCGTTGACCCAAGTAAACACTGTTGATTGCTTCTAAAGTTACGAAAAGGATTAATTTGTTTAGATTGAAGTTGAAGGCAAGCCTAAGGATGTCAAATGGTATAAGGCCGGCTCTCCAGTAGACAAAATCGGGGTCAAAACAGAAGATCTCGGAGGCGGTAAATACCGGCTGCTTATTCCTGAGGTTAAAGCGGAGGATGCTGGCAATTACAGTGTGCAAATAACAAACGAAGCAGGATCGGTCGAGTCGAATGCAAGTGTCACCGTCCAACCAGGCAACAACTCGATACTTTCTTTTATAACGATTAAAAAGAATTGATGAAGAAATGTACCAGGAAGAAGGGTGGAATAGCTTACGAATATGGAAACATTACGACTGAAAAAGGACGGCTTTTCCAGTGGTCGATTCAGTGATATGACCTTAAAATATCAGCTTTAATTAACTAAAAAGAGCCAACTTTACGATACGTTTTGTTTTTTTTCTTACTGAAAGGATGGCTTTTGAAATTTGATACAAAAGAGCTCAATGGCAGTTACAAAATTGCATTTGATTGGGCAGCTGAACTGTGCTAGTAATGTCATTTTGAACCGGCAAGTTTAGGTGTGAGAGAAGGCACGTAGTGTTTAACTTTAAGAAGTTCTAAAGTTACTGCAAAAGGAGAGCGAGGTTAACTTTATCGAGTAGTTGAGTAGTTACTGCAAAATGTGGTGGAATTTACGCTGGAAACTGGATTTGAAATGTTCACAGTCCTTCTCATTATGCTTGTCTGTTTTCGCATCTCTATTTTTCATAGAAGCTGTTAGGAAAAAAGCTGCCTACGGACAAATAAGCAGACACACATGTATAGTCATACAGATCGAGACCATAAAAAAGCATGAAGAACAGGCAAGCTGGGAATCCAAAACTGTCGTCAGTTTCAGTTGAGGAGAAACCCGAATTCATCAACGGTTTGCATCCTACAACAGTGAAAGTTGGTGACAAAGTGGTGCTGGAAGTCGAGACGAAAGGCAATGTGAAACAAGTGAAATGGTGACTTTTCTCTTCCACTACTTACTGGTTATTTGCTTTTGGAGGCGAATTAGGGTCTCTTTGTTCAGCTCACCACATCGGTGCTATGTAGGGCCTTAAGGTTCGGAAAAATCAAGTTCTGGAGTGAGCTGTAAAATAATCTTCTGTATTCTTTGCGCCAGTTTACTCTGAATCTACGTTTCAGTGCTGCGGCTGCCATTGTTGACATTCGCATAGCTAAATTTCAGTCCGCCGCTTATGTTTTCTTTAGTTTTCCCCTTCACTAAAACTGAGGAAAATAAGATGATTAGTGTAGCAATCAAGGCAGCTAAATAGGTGCTTCTCGTTTACCACATATGGAACGGATCGATAAATAATTTGTTTATCGATGCAGTCGAAAAATGTGGTTAGAGTTCGAATTAAATTTCATATTTCGATAATTGATGGTTACTCACCTTAAATTACGTAGTAGTCTTTTCGATATTTGAAAACTAAGAACGACATCACGTTACTCTTTCTAGTACTTGTCGGATAGCCGCAATGATATACCTATAGCAAATGTTTTAATCCATACTCTTCTTCCTTTCGATCGCTGCAAACTTTTCTGAAGTTCTATTTAAAATTTTGTTAAATCCCAGTCACTTTTGAAGTAGTATCGATTGAATTATGGTAATTTTAGGTACAAAAACGGAAAAGATGCGACCGATGCAGAAACAAACAAAGTTAGCGACGGCAAATTCCAGCTCATTATACGCAGCGCTTCTCTTGAAGATGCAGGAGACTATAAAGTGATGATTGAAGATCTATTTTAAAAATTTCTGTAAATGTTTATCGCAGTTACTTGAAACTGTAGTAAAATTCATTCGACATTCTTTCGCCGTTGTGCTAGATTTAGTAAACGAGAAACAACATTTCCTCGTCACTTAATTGCGTCAGTTATTTTTGAAGGATGCTGTTTAGCGTTACTGCCAATTTGCAATTAAGAATTTGAATGGTTTAGCCAGCAGTAAAAGAATCATCATGAAGTTTACTTTGGAAGATGGTTGGCTGAGAAAGGTTTGCTCATTTCACAGACAACTATATTAGATATTATAGTGTTTAATATATTCCAAAGTGCATATTTCTTTTTGGCTATGTGTAAATACGTAACTACAGAAGTACACAACTGCTTTTAGGTTGTCATTTCGAATGATAGCGGCAGCGCAGGTTCGTCTGCAAAGTTAAGCGTGCAGACTGTGGCTCCGGCGCTAGAGATAGTCAGCGGTCTGAAGGACGTTTCCACCGCAGAAGGCGAACGAGTTCAGCTTGAAATCCAGACCAGTGTCAAGCCAGAAAAGGCCACGTGGTACTTCCATTTACTTGAAATAACTGATCATTTTAATCTGTAACGTCGAGCGCATATGTCAGCGTTGTATTCGCTTGCATTGCTGCTTAATTTGCGATTACTGAATTTAATGCCATTGCTGATTTTAAAATGCTTCTTATCGTCACCACTTCATGCACTTCTCCTAGATTTGCCGATCATTTGTCAGTATGTTTAAAACGCTCATCGAGTTTAAGTTCATTGTTTTTACGCTGATGAGATATTCGCAAATACAGCCGTTTTAAAGAATACAGCTCTTCTAAAGGTTTTGTTAAACTTTCCATTCGAAAAACTCGTCTTTAACTGCCGCTTTTCAACAATCGTTGAACGAGGAAAAATTTCAGGTACAAAGATGGCGAAGAATTGAAACCGTCTGAGAGTATCAAAATTGAAATCGTCAATGAGACAACATGCCGCTTAACGATACCGTCGGCAAAGACTGACGACACGGCTGAATTTAAGGTTGTTCTATGTCTTTTCAAGCAAACCTTGATCGATTGTATGAAGTCTTCGATTGGCTGCTATATAGAACGACGATTTTATGTACCTCTCATTTGACTGCTTCTCCCTATTGAATTGACGATTACAGAAAAGTATCAAAATGCTGAATTGGAAAAGCAAGCGATAATAACTGTTTTTAAGATTGTTTGAGCGACTGTGAACATATTTCAGGTAGTCGTATCGGCGAAAGACGACAGCGCTTTCTCAGCATGCTCTCTTGTTGTTAAAGCACCTATGATAACGATCACAAAGGGTCTCGAAGATCAAACGGTGACACCAGGCCAGAAGGTTATTCTCGAAGTGGAAGCAAGCCATCCGCCCAAACAAGTCAGATGGTATGTTTGAATTGTTACTGATACAATACGATAATTTTTATGATAAAATTGACTTCAGCTGGTGAAATCTGTCTTATATTTAGGTACAAGAATGGCAAGGAGATAGCCCCGAGCGACAAGGCGAAGCCGAAGACTGTAGGTGACAGAAAGTTCCAACTTGAGATCCCCGATGCAACCAAAGACGACGCTGCGCAATATAAGGTAGGGTTTCAGTATTTCTCAAAAATGCAGTATATGCGAAAGGGCTTCTAGAACTTAGAGCGAAGGGGGTTTTTATCATAATTCTGCAACGAAATTTTCAACGCTAATGAAACGCGCTGTTTGATAGAAGCACTGCTGCTGTGCTGTCAGGATATAGTGGAAGATCAAACACTACTTCTATAATTAGAATTTGTGAAATCATAAGCAAGGCGATGGTTTAGAAAGAAAAGCTCACTGTTCATAGTGCTGCTTGATTATGGTGTTCACCAAACATTTGCAATCCTTCGAAAAGGAAAGGACGTGTGAGGCTCTTTGGTATCGATAATATTTACTCATTTTGTCATGGAAAATGTTTCTGCGCCTTCTAAAGTAATGATAGGAACCCTGGTGAAATAAGACCAATTTATTTCGTTGTCGAACTAAGTGGATTTATGAATTGGCACCGTTGTAGGTGGCCGTTTCAAATGATGCGGGTACAGCAGATTCGGCATGCGCTCTTACTGTTCAACTACCGAAGCTCACTATCACTAAGCCATTGGCTGACCAAACGGTATCGGATGGAGATGTCGCCACTTTGACGATCGAAGTGAATGCTCCTCCGAAAGTCATCAAGTGGTAATGTTCTTGGAGATTTGCAATATTCCAGTTTTGAAATGTCTTATTGAAAGTCCAACGCGATGCACTTGCTGCCAGTTATGTTAAAGCATGTGACCTGTCACCTACTATGTTTTCAACAACAGTACATCTTTAGAACGGTTTTATTATCATCTATTGCGAAACACGTGTCTTCCTTCCGATTTCATGGCATATAATAGAAGTATATCGAGTACAATCGAAAATTATATGTTCGAGTTGACTGTGCAGCGCTTTCCGGTCGTCATCTGCAGCATGCATTCTTATGCATTTCTTTTTGTCGCAGCGAAACCTCATATGAGTCTACCATGTCTGTTCGTATGTATGTACGTGTTTATAAATGAATGTATTTGTCTGTCTGCTTGTCTGTCGGGTATTTGTAGCTCACGACCTAGAGAAGCAGGCGCAATGAAACTTAACAAGCATAAGCTATGACAGCATTGTGGGAGGAACCAAGCGAAATTTGGATACGATTCGTAAACATTTGCATAAGTTGTGTCGCGTGACGAAAAAGTTTGGTCATGGGATGTGTTCATGTTTAGTTTATAAGAATAAGGTTTGTTCTCTTATGATGCAGGTTTTTATAAAATATGCTTTAAGGTAAGCTTAGGACATGATTTTTTGGAAGTGAAAAATTGGGGATATTAGGGAAAGGAGTTCGAGAATTTATGGAAACCAGTTCCGACCTCGTGAACACGTCGATTGATCGTTACCCGCTTTGCGGCATATGTCGAAGCAAGTGTTTGTCACCTGTTCTACAATAGTGTTTGTGTGTAGTCGAGTTTTCTTTTTTTTTTGTTTTCGATCAATTCTCGAGCAAATTAGCAGCACCTTTTAACCGTAGTAGTGGACAACACAAATCGTCGCAACCGTCGAAACGCTTTCTCGATTGCTTTTCCACTTTTCTTCGCGCAAAGTTCGTGAACGTTTAGAGTGCATTAACCATATCTGCATAATTTTGATAATATTTTTGAACGTCGAACGAGAAGTAGAATATCGTATATGTTATTATGAACAAATGAATGCACGCACTTTTTGTTTTGCAGGTATAAAAATGGTAAAGAGATTTTACCAACTGATAAGGGAAAGCCAAAAAAGATTTCCGACACAAAATATGCATTGGAAATCGCAGACGCTGGAAAAGATGACACAGCTGAGTATAAGGTAAGCTTAATAGCTTCAACATTATTCACTGGCAGTTTATGAACGGGTAGGAATTCAGTGTGGTAGAGGAACGTTCGCAGTGGCATTGAAAACTACTCGCTGTTTTGCTTTTAATCGCGTTGGAATGAAAAAGCACTCATTAGGAACAAAATATTTGCTTTCTTAACGAATGTTATGAATTTCTTTATGCCATTTCCAATGCTTAGTCAGCTTTTCTTACGGCTTTTTTTAAAGATTTTTCATGACACTTTGAGTCGTAACGTAGGTTCTACTTGTTATTTGACTCGACTCTTCTTCTAGTTTCTCGTGTGTATTATTGTTTCTGAGCTAATAGTTGAATGAGCGTCAAAGAGGTTTTCAGGTTTCTATTGCGGACGAGGACAGCACTGCCGAGTCGTCATGTGCTTTGACAGTGAGACTACCGAAACTGATCATCACAAAGGGCCTTGAAGATCAGACGGCGAACGTCGGTGAGAAGGTTCATCTTGGTGTTGAGGTGAACTCCAAACCAAGAACCATCAAGTGGTGAGTTTATGACTGTTAATATTCTTCAGAGTGCATCATCGATTTTCAGCAACGGCATAGTGGTTGCGATGCAGTATAGACTTGCTTTTTGTTTTTTTTGGTTAACAATTTGTTTAGCCTATTCGAAAATTAGCCACCTTCTCAACAGTTAATGGTTGTTGGAAAGGGCAGCTTGAGTTTTGTGCATGATTCGCATATGTGCATCAATGGATCATGATGTACTGTTTTTTTTCCTGCTTGTAAACTGTCCTCTCCGAAAACCTATTGAGGGTAATTATTGCACGGTTGCGAATGCAAATCACAACCACAATAACTAGAGAAACTGATTTCTTTCTATCGCTTGCTTTCATTGTTCTCACTTTGTAAGCATTCACACGCGTCCAACTCATAGCGTTTTGCAATATTTTAAGTTGTGGATTTACCAAATGATCCATCAATTGGTCACAAGCAGGCAGCAAAAGCTGCATTTATTGAGCGAATTAAACAGAGTCTCACTTCACAAATGACTCGTTTCGCTTACTATGTCATATTTTCTTGAGTCGTTCTCATATGAGCAACCCGTTTTGTGGAACTAGGAGCAATTTCAAGTTCCCATTCACGGATCGTTGTCATTAGAGCAGTCCTCAATGCATTTATTCACATTTTTATTGAGTTATGTGGAGGGGAATTTTTGTACTTTTGTTCTTTTTTTTCATTAATGTAGTTTTGAGCCTTATGAATCATCCTTAAAGTGAAATTTACCGAGCAAAAGATATGTGATAGAAATTAGACATTGTTTTTCAATCTTAGTATTGCATCTTATAGGTAGTTCGATTTCTTTTCTACCAAAATTTTTAGAATTAAACGAACTTCCTTTTAACCGATTGCGACTTGATGTTTGATGTAATTATGGGTTCCGGTGACCTTTGTTGATGATTTGGAACACTATCTCCGCTAAGAATGGATGTTTGGGCAAGTTGTATGAAAATAAGCTAATCATGTTAATTTGCTCTTCAAGGTCATGCGGTAGAGTACAGGCTTTAAACATGCGTATAAAGTATTTGTTTTTGCTTAGGGAATGTTGTTTGTATTCAAAAGCATATTACGATCGATGGGAATATTTAGCTGTTCTTTAGGTACAAAAATGGAAAGGAGGTAGCACCGAACGACAAGGAGAAACCTGTAAAAGTTAGCGACACGAACTATCAGCTCGAAATTCCAGATGTGACTTTGGATGACAAAGCCGATTATAAGGTTTTCTTTTGAATGCTTCGAAGACAACTATTATTTTCGTTAGATTATGTATATTAAACTTAAACGAATTTACGGGGTTCGAGCACAAGCTTTTAGCGGATACAAACTTATACGGTCGCTACTCATTTTCAGATTTTATCAATGTCATTTACTCTTTCACTTAAGTGGCTACAAGCGTGGCTTCTTGTAGGTAGTGCTTGCGAACGAAGATAGCACTGCCGAGTCAAGCTGTACCCTCGTCGTGAAACTTCCGGCAGAAAAGCCAGCCTTCAAAAAGGGTATTGAAGATCAGACTATTCCAGTTGGAAAGCCTTTCGAAATCGTCATTGAGGTTAGCTTTTCTTATTGTTAAAGTCAAACTGTGTATTTGAGTGTTTCCTCTTTTATCACTTGTACTGAAATCTGACGTTTGCGCCCGCCATCTTGAAGATCAGGAGTTATGTCTTATCACTATGTTAGTCTTTTTGAGGATCAATGCACCTTCCACTTTCCTGTCACTCATTTGGTCGTTTCATTCGCACAGATCGTAAGAATTTTTTCGTCCTATAAAGGTGGGACTAGCCTTTAAGTTAACAGCTTAGATTCCAAAATTTCTTCTTTATGCGAACTGCTAGAGCGTGGAACATGTTTCTATAAATGGAGTTGTTCTCTGTTATAGACAACGGGAAGTCCGAAAACGGTAAAGTGGTATAAAAATGGACAAGCGATATCAGCGGAAAAGAACAAACTTGTAAAGATCAAAAAAGTCGACGACAACAACTACACACTCACTGTCGAGAAAAGCACCGTGGAGGATAGTGGGACATATTCGGTTGAAATCGAAAACGAGGCAGGCAAGGCGAAAAGCTCGGGAGAGGTTGGCTTCGCTTTATCGTGTCTTTTCATGTTCCGTACTTTCTTAAGTTGGATATGCCGGGAGTTTTTACACTGTACTGCATTGTTCCATCATAGTGCAGCATAATACTTGGTTAACTCTGAAGTTCCCAACTAGAGTATAGTACGCCATCTATGAAAGTGCAGTGCCTTGGCATTTTTATGAAAATTATGGTGGAATTTTCCCGTAAAACGTTGACGTAGTGACTTCATTAAGTAGCACTTATTATTACACCTCACCACTCCGCGGCCCAACAAGGTTTGACTCTCATGATGAAATCACGAAGTATTTACTGTTTGTTAACTTTGACAAGTGGAATGTTCATAGAAATAAGCAGGTGGATGAACAAATGCAAGTGTCAACGAATTGTTTCGTTAACATTTTGAGGGATGTGGTGTTTGCAGGTAACAGTTGAACCAGAACTGGTCTTCTTGACCCCGCTAAAAGACGTTGATGTTGTGGAGGGTGAAGAAGCGGAATTCAGCGTTGAGACGAATTGTCGCCCACGTTTGGTGAAATGGTACAAAAATGGTACAGAGTTGAAGCCAGTCAGTGGAAGAATCGACATTAAAGACAACACGACCAAGTTCAGGCTCATAATCGCTAAAACTGAGAAGAGCGACGCCGCCACTTACAAGGTTAATATATCCCTAATGTCTTATGTGCTGATATCGATTTTTGAGCTCAGTTTGATTGGATGAAGTCTGGTACTAGGAGTTACAACAAAAGAACTTTTTCCGTTTCAGTCTCATTTAATTTATCCAATGTTGAAACATTTCGCGATTAACTTTGTCGGTGAGTTTCTCTTTTTGGAAATGCTGAAGCAAGTTCATTACGTATAATTCATTACGTATAATATTCCTCAGTGAACATTCATTCAGATCGTTTCTCTTCCTATAAAATCCTGTCTATTCCTAGGTTGTCGTTTCGAACAGCGCTGGTGAAGTCGACTCATCGGCTAAACTATCGGTGAAAAAGGCGAAGGGCCAGCCAAGAATTACGAAAGGACTTGACGACCAGGTATATGATTTTTAGCTTTGTTATGTTACCCCTAATCTAAATTTTGTTTCATCGAACTGAACGAGGACGTACTAAAAATTTAACGGAAGAAAACGTTAAGACGTGGACTCGCCGATTTGAAATTTTGTATCTTGCTTTACTGGAATGATTTATTGAATTGTTGCCAGTTCTGTTATGAAAGATGGATTTTATTAGGTTATTGCAAAGGGCTCTGAACTTATTCTCGAGATCAAAGTTGATGGTGAACCGACGGAGGTACGATGGTTTAAGGATGATCTGCCGATTACGAAAAGTGCGAATGTCAAGGTTGAGAAAATTGATGAGCAAACGTAAGCTTTTCATAATTGTCGACAATACATTTAAGCCTAATGTCCTTCTCATAGATGTTTGGCAGGACATGATACAGCATTGGCTTAAACCGATTAGGCCCGAACTGCTTAGTACTTTGAGTCCCTTCGAGTGTTTATAAATGTCGTTATTTGTTTCTATGTAAACCGCATATTCGTGGTATTTTTTTGTCGCATGAATATACTGGTCCCGAAATAAAACTCATCTTTCCCGATCTGACCACGTTCCTTGCGTTTTGCATCATCTTGCATGTGCCCCAGTTCGAGTAATCGCGCACGACAAATTCTTGGGGAAAGTATAAATCGATTACGGGAGAGGAGAACGCAGTTCATTACGGTGTCAGATAAGTTAGCTAACGAAAGTTGAATGGTGGGAAGTAAATGTTTATTAGCAGCACGAGGAAGTAGTTGAAATCCTGCATTTCGGAGAAAGCCTTTTTCCAAATTAGTGAAACAAACAGTTTTGTTAATTCGGAAGGGGTGTGAGGGTCCCAAGGCTACTGTCTAATGATATGTTTTCAGTTACCGTCTAACGATCCCCAAGGCTGACACAACAGATGCTGGTTCGTATAAGGCAGAAGTGTCAAACGAAGTTGGGAAGGTTCATACATCAGGCATTGTCGAAGTCGATGAAAAGCCAGAGATTGTTAAGGGACTTGAGGACGGTGAAATCGATGAAGGAGAGGAACACTCATTCCGGGTTGAAACAAATGTGCCTGTGCGAACAGTCAAGTGGTGAGTTTGTAGACGAAAATCTGTCGATCGCTAATAACGAGATGACTCGTTTCGTTCGCTGTGGCAGTTGTCCTAGCCACTCTTCAAAAAGTGTAAAGGGACCAAATGCTTTTAAGGTAGCGTCAATAGAAATAATGGAAAAATTTAGAAATGAATAGGGCAAGAAAATAAGTATGGAAATTCCGATTTCTTCTAGCTTTAACAATTAAATGGGAACTATTAATCGAATTAATTGAGACCAGAGACAAGCTCTTCTATTGAGTTTTATTTTAAGGTACAAAAATGGTCAAGAAATCAAGGCAACTCCGAAAATAACGATGAAGATGATCAACCCGAAGAAATACGAACTTTTCATAGCAAAGACCTCTCTCGACGATACTGCCACTTACAAGGTAGGCGATTTATAAGTCTTATTTTCTAAATTTTTGTCTACACTGAATAAGGCACTCGCTATTCGAAGAGGCTTCGTTGTTTATTATATGTAGTATTGCTTGCGCATTCGATAAAATACATAAATTCAGGTGACATTGGGCAATGCTGCTGGAGAATGCGATTCATCCGCCTCGTTAACGGTGAAGAAGCTAGATATTCTTCGTCTGCTTAAAGGACTTACAGATTTGGACGTCGCCGAAGGTGAACCAATCGAGTTGACCGCAAAGGTTGAGGGACAGCCTCGACAAGTGAAATGGTACAAGAACGGTCAAGAGATATCGCCTGATGCTCGCATACAACTAGTAAGTTTGTTGGGTGGATTAAAGCTGAAACTAAACCTATGAAAAAGTTCGGCAGTTAACGTCGCCCATAGCTTTAGTGAAATGAAGGCGCGTCAGTATAATGTTGTCAAAGAATTTCGTTGTTCGCTGTCGCATTACGGCTATGAAGATGCGCTGCGACTAAGTCGTGAAATTACCAACGATGTGTGGATGCAAGGTCGTAATTTTAAATTCCGTTGACTTTATGGGGTCTTATGGAGTCAGTTTACATTATGTCTACCAGCACATCAGGCAAGTTTGTCTCTTTTTCACGTTCAGCTTGCGCAGCTCGAAAAATGTTCTTTCTATGCATCCAGGTTATCGGTCTTCCTGAAACAGGCGATGACCATCATTAATCAGATGTAATCAGTTGTCAGGGCTACGTTTGCCTGCATAGTTAGTTGATTCAACGCTGTCGTTGCAGATTGAGAACAGGGATTCTGGCGAATATACCCTGAAGATTACTGACAGTGTTCCATCTGATGGAGCGGCGTATCGTATTGTGCTTTCCAATGAAAAGGGCGAAGTTCAGAGCAGTGCAATTACCCATGTCAAAGGTGAGTTGTTTGGAATTTGTCGTTGAGCGAATGTATAGATTTTAAATTGGCAAACCATTTCATTTTAAAAAGCGTAAAAATGCAGTAGCACTGAAAACATTGCAATACCGTTCTATTTGGGTGAATGCGCGTTACATTTCCGAAGTCCATTTTGATGCCAGTGCTGTACTGTACCTATTGCAGTACAGTAATCACGTTACAAAAGGTTCATGCAAGCACTTCTCAGCGCATCAACATCATTAGCCATCAGTATTGGAGGCGTTCACAAAAGTATTGCACAATATTCGCAGCAATGATTATTGTATTCTATGATTTCAGCAAAGAAGGTGGAGCCAGTTGCTTCGGCGGCGATGTTTGTCACACCGCTCGAAGACGTCGATGTGCCGGAGGGTGACACGTTAACGCTGAAGTGCAAAGTGGCAGGAGAACCGACTCCGACCATAAGATGGTAAACAAATTCCAATCATTATCTTTTGTCATCTTCAAAAATTACAAACATAGTCCATGCTTAGAATCATTTATTAAACCACTGCTTTGAATGAAAAACGCTTGCATGTTTTCCTCAATTAAATCCTATCACTTTAAAGGGAGAAAGACGGAGCGGAACTGCAAAAGAGTGATCGTATTGTGATGCGGGCGGCGTTAGATGGAACGCTGACGTTGCGTGTGCTTGATGCGAAGAAGTCGGATGCTGGAAAGTACCGCGTTATTGCTACGAATTCAGCTGGCGAATCGTCTTCCGAATGCACCGTTGGTGTGACACCAAGCGAAGAGCTTCCGTCAGCTCCAAAGTTCATTATTCCTCTGCAAGCAACGTCCACACAAATTGGAACCAAAGCTGAATTCTCGGTCAAAGTGCGTGGATTCCCAAAACCGACGCTTCGATGGTAAACCGTTTTTTTCTCTCTTTGCAGCTGCTCGTGACGTTCTAGATTTGGTCCTCATTTTGTCTATCTGCAGTTGAGGCTCGTCGTATTTTATGAACCTACCTGGAAACAACAAAAACAGAATGAAGCTTAAAATGTAATATGAAATTGCGTCGTTGAAAAGTTAAAATAATTTTTCAGCAGCTGTTTCTGCAAATCATAGGGATTTATATAGTCACAGTTATTGCAAGCCTATTTTGAATTTTCATATCATTCAGGTGGAGAGTCGATCTCTGGTCAAGATTTGCACTACAACAGCGAAATTGGAGGGGTCTTAGTTCTGCTAGGTCGATTAAGGGCGTTTCAATTCTCTGGTTTTATGCCAAATATTTTGGTTCGAATTTGGAGTGGTTTGTATCACACTGACCACATGATTTACGAAACCTAGTAACAAAAATTAGTCAGCGGAAGTTAAATTGGACAAGTTGAAATGAAGAGGTTGTCTCGTCAGGTTCATCAACGACAAGGAGGTCACAAAAGCGGACGACGTTACCATCGAAGACATGGGAGACGGTAGGTGGACGATGACCGTAACAGAAACGAAAGCAGAACATGCTGGAACAATCAGATGTACAGCTGAGAATGAGAACGGTAAAGACGAGTGCGAAGCGCGTCTCACGTTAACCGAGGCAAGACCACGAGGACGCGAAGAGGAAGGATATCCACCGAGATTCAACGTTCCACTCTGGGATCGGCGTATTCCCGTCGGGCAACTCATGTCCGTTGAATGCCATGTCGATGCAAAACCTTTGGCTGAAATCCGATGGACCAAGGTCAATTTTACTGCATCTTTACTGCTAAATCGTGTTTATAAATAGCGCTTTCAGTTTTAAATTGTATGTTTTCCGGGTAAAATAAGAGTGGCGACTATATTTTGGTGCAGAAATCATTTTTTGATGCCTTGAGCTTCCTTTTAAAAAAGTGAGACAGATCTTGTTCACATGGTTACACCACGTTATAGCGCTGTTATGATGCCTGTGCCATCTAGTGCTTCAACTATAAACAGCGACTGTATTTGTTATTCGGGCATCCGAAAGCTATATCGTCTGTAGCAAGTAAAAAAGAAAACAAATGAAAAATGTATGGTGCGTTCCCGTGAGGGCAACTTATGTCCGTTCACTGCCATATCGATGAGAAACATCCCCGCTTGCTTGGTATTTTCTTTCTTCACTCGCTACCAAAATGGTTATCGTTGAGAATGAGCCACGCTGAAGTGGGCTCCACCGTGAAGCGTTGATCACGTATGTGCTGTCTCGCTTTGTGATGACAACTATTCTTGTTATGGTATTATGCGCTGATAGGTTTGTTGTGTTATGGGAGGTGAAGCTGGTGGGAATTTTGCCGACGAAGCAGTGACAAGTGATTGCGCCCCCAGTAGTTCAGTGGCAGAGCATATGTCTTGGGAAGTCTGCGAGTTGAGAGATGTCGATTCGAGCTCTCGCCTGAGGGTAACTTCACTCGCCACCACAAACGGAAAATAGTTTTAGGGTGAAAAAGTAGATGAATGTGGTAAATTGAGACAATATGTGCAATAACTGGGTTTGAGTATAAAAACTTTCCATTCAGGATGGAGTTACTCTCGAGAATACGGATCGTTTAACAGTTCACAACACAACGGATGGCGCTTGTCGTCTTCGCATCGTTGCGTTCAGTCGGACGGACGTCGGTGTTTACAAGTGCACAGCGACCAATTCATACGGTGTGGCCGATACGCGCGCCAATCTCAATGTGCTACGTACGATCCTCGTTTTTTCTCTTATAAGCGCATCGTTTACCTAGATAAATTGAAAAGCATCCATTTTGTTCCGCTTTGATAGCAAGAGCAGTAGATTGTTTTGTCCACCATAGCGGTCTTAGCTATTGTTGTTCAAGTATTTAGTGCACAAAACATACTGCTTTCTAACTTCCAGCTTTCGACAACTCCTGAATTTTCGCTGCGTCTTACCGGACGTGGGGGATCGGGGGCAGTGCTTTTTTAAACGTTTTAGAATTAAAATACGCTCATTTTTATTCCCAACTTTTCTGTTGTTCCATTTTAAATTTACCAGGTTTGTTCGGCTAAACAGTCGTTAAGTTGCAGTGACTCACTTGACCTATACCGTCGAACATGACAGGATAAGATGGATGACTGGGAGGGGGTTAGCAGAAAGAGATCACGTTCTGAGTGAGTGCATATATGTTTATGGTTACAGTGGAGGAAATAGAAGAGGAAGAGCGCAGACGCGAGTATGCGCCTCGTTTCAACCCACCACTAACGGATAAATTCGTCAACGATGGCGATAAGGTAATTCTATCTTGTCGCGTCGACGCAGTGCCAAGAGCAGGTGTCATCTGGTACAAGGACGGTCTTTCGATCAAGAACGATGGAAGAACGCTGATTGAAACCGACGATGAAGGCAATTGCCTGCTTACGATTTTTTCCGCAAACGAATCCGACGATGGTGCCTACAGATGCGTTGCCACTAATGAACATGGTTAGTTTTGCTGCTCGAGAACGTTAAATTTTGAATCCCATTTATGCCATCATAGGTTAATGTTGTCGTGAATACCTTCAGCGGTGGTCCAGTGGTAGAATGAATTTATTCGACGTAGTACTGATGGCGATACACGACAGCGAATATTTTGGGGAAGTCGCAATATATGGTAGGGGCAGGGAGCAGCGACGAGCGACCACCTTCGCGATGTGGTCCAACGGAGAAAACTGACTAGAGCCGGGTCTGGCCCCCAACAAGTAATCTTGGTTCACGCCCCTCTCCTGGGGGCTGAACCGGTGAATACAAAGCAATGATATTTGCGCGCAATAGCTATAAGGGAAACGCGAAAAGACACGACACATATTATAATCCATATCGGCATATCTCAAACGTCAATGTATTGGAATGTTTACGTGATTGAGCTTAATAACAGCCACAAGGGAACGTTAAGAACAGACCGCATATGGCAGGTCCGTAGTACAAAGATCGATGTGCAATAATTTGCAAAGAAAAATCACATTTTTTGCAACAAATGTTGCACATGATCGCTATAGAGCAGAGGATGTAAGATGATAAACATGAATGTACGTTTGAAACGCTCTGCAGGAAGCACGAACACGGCGTGTATGGTGAATGTTAAGAAGGTGAAAGAGGAGGTGAAGAAAGGCGGCGAAGAGCCATTCTTTACAAAAGGACTTGTCGATAAATGGCTCGATCGTGGCGACACCCTTGAACTTTCTTGCACAGTAACTGGCGATCCAAAACCGGATATCAAATGGTTAGTGCATCCATCTGGTAAACTTATGAACAGTGAATTTAGTTAGCAAAAAGTAATAAATTTATTTTCGAATTTTGCATTAGTGACCTTCTCACTGCTTGGTTTAACCTACTTAAAACATTGGGCTAAAAGGTTGTTGTGCAAATAGAAATCAGGTGAATCTAATGGAAAGCTACGTCAAGAAACAGGTTATCGTGGGAAATTCTGCCATGATTGGAGTCATGGATACAGCTGCTGATTGTGCAACGGGAAGCGATGTGTAACAACAAAGAGCGTACACTATGAATTTTGGAAATATAATGACTAGATAGGTAATTAGATGGGCAAACTGAGGCTTTATTAATTCTCAAAATGCTTCCAAATTTCCGGTTGCTGATAAACGTTTGTCTTAAGGTATCGCAATGGAATGTTGATGCGTTCAACGGGACGCATAACCCTCGAAAAATTCGACGACGGTAGATGTACGCTGACCATAACAGACTGCACAATGAGTGATGAGGGCATTTATCGTTGTGAAGCTGAGAACGCATTCGGTAAAGCGAAAACACAGTCTACCGTTCATGTTCAAAGTGCGCATTTTTGCAATCGTTTACTGCTTTTCAGAAAATATCATCCAGAATGTGAAATCATAGTAGCGAAACTTGTGACACTTCTATTTGCGACGATTGCTGACTTTAGTAACTTACATCACCATGAGGTGACCGACTGCTTCTCATGCTGAACTCGAGTGGGAAGCTCGTTTCTTTTGACTTGCAGTTGTACGTAGTATTCCTCTTATTCTAACAATGAAACTTTGCCACATTCTTGTTAACAGCTTTGGCAGCATAAGCCGTAATTACCATAGTGCAAGTTTATGTAGTGCTTCTCCTATAATCGTCAACCTGACTGACAAATTTTTATTCACTGCACGAACCCTCACAACGTGTGCGCATGACCTCATGAAAATTTCAGTGGCTGTTGGCAGATCAGACAAGAAGAAGATATATGAGGGGCAGGCGCCTCGCTTCATTATTCCTCTCGAAGATTTGACCGTCTTCATTGGATCAAGCATTGAGCTCGAATGTAAAGTCGCTGGTGATCCCACTCCGCAGGTTAAATGGTGAGGACACGAATTTCCGTCTGATAAGTTGTTACCAATATGATTTTGTGTCTGACAATATTGCCATTTAATAGAGTATATCACGAAATTGCGAATAATGCATACAGTGCCAAAAACAGTCATGGAACCATAGGAAAGTATTCACGGAAAATTATGCAGAATAACAACACCTGAGTGCATGCCCTGTGTTACAAAATGGTTTTCATTTTTATTGCAAAGATGCCGTTCGAGCTTAACGATCTTCTTCATTACTTTTTGTTCCATCGCTTTAGCGAGATTCGTTTTGGATTCGTTTTTGGCTAATGTTTTTCCGAAATTTTTTGAAGCATATTTTTGACTAAATTGGATTGTTCCAGACTGTGAACTTTTGCTTTTTGCATACTTCAGGTCGAAGGATGGAGCACCGATTTGGGATGACCCGCGTTACTTGTGGGAGGCTGACACTTCCACAGGCGTTTATAAGCTGAAGGTATTTGTTTCAGTCTTTCATTATGCAAAATTTCTTTGAAAATTCCTGGCAAATGGGACCGTATCGAATTGAATTTACGTTGTTTTTCAGATTGAGAACGTAATGTTGGATGACGAAGGTACATACCGATGTGTTGCCACGAACGATGCCGGTTCTGCGACCACAAAAGCGTTCCTCAGAATCGACGGTATTTTCTTTAACATTTATTTCGCTAAATGCGTTTTGCCTCGAAATACAAACAAGAACGCAATGCACATAATTTCGCAAGATTGGCTGAAGTATTTGATTATGTGCTTTAAAAATATGCTGTTCGCCTTCAGTCTAAGTAATAAGCGTTAGTTTCAGATGGCACATTCGCAGATCGCGGTCCATCGGTGATGCCACCTCGTTTCACCATTTCACTCGGAGATGCTCGTGCTGTTGAAGGTGTCTTTTTTTGTTATTTAAAGCGGGGACTTTGGAACTTGGTAGCTCATTGTTTTGGACTTTCAAATGGTTTGGCGTGCAGAAGCGTATCAAAACGACGGAACATTCGTGCATCTGTTCGATGGCATTGTGCTCCTAATCTTTCGTTTGCACCTTCCATTTGTTTTTTTTTTGGTTAAAATTCGGGTCGCCTGAGGGTAACTTCACTCGCCACCACAAACGGAAAATAGTTTTAGGGTGAAAAAGTAGATGAATGTGGTAAATTGAGACAATATGTGCAATAACTGGGTTTGAGTATAAAAACTTTCCATTCAGGATGGAGTTACTCTCGAGAATACGGATCGTTTAACAGTTCACAACACAACGGATGGCGCTTGTCGTCTTCGCATCGTTGCGTTCAGTCGGACGGACGTCGGTGTTTACAAGTGCACAGCGACCAATTCATACGGTGTGGCCGATACGCGCGCCAATCTCAATGTGCTACGTACGATCCTCGTTTTTTCTCTTATAAGCGCATCGTTTACCTAGATAAATTGAAAAGCATCCATTTTGTTCCGCTTTGATAGCAAGAGCAGTAGATTGTTTTGTCCACCATAGCGGTCTTAGCTATTGTTGTTCAAGTACTTAGTGCACAAAACATACTGCTTTCTAACTTCCAGCTTTCGACAACTCCTGAATTTTCGCTGCGTCTTACCGGACGTGGGGGATCGGGGGCAGTGCTTTTTTAAACGTTTTAGAATTAAAATACGCTCATTTTTATTCCCAACTTTTCTGTTGTTCCATTTTAAATTTACCAGGTTTGTTCGGCTAAACAGTCGTTAAGTTGCAGTGACTCACTTGACCTATACCGTCGAACATGACAGGATAAGATGGATGACTGGGAGGGGGTTAGCAGAAAGAGATCACGTTCTGAGTGAGTGCATATATGTTTATGGTTACAGTGGAGGAAATAGAAGAGGAAGAGCGCAGACGCGAGTATGCGCCTCGTTTCAACCCACCACTAACGGATAAATTCGTCAACGATGGCGATAAGGTAATTCTATCTTGTCGCGTCGACGCAGTGCCAAGAGCAGGTGTCATCTGGTACAAGGACGGTCTTTCGATCAAGAACGATGGAAGAACGCTGATTGAAACCGACGATGAAGGCAATTGCCTGCTTACGATTTTTTCCGCAAACGAATCCGACGATGGTGCCTACAGATGCGTTGCCACTAATGAACATGGTTAGTTTTGCTGCTCGAGAACGTTAAATTTTGAATCCCATTTATGCCATCATAGGTTAATGTTGTCGTGAATACCTTCAGCGGTGGTCCAGTGGTAGAATGAATTTATTCGACGTAGTACTGATGGCGATACACGACAGCGAATATTTTGGGGAAGTCGCAATATATGGTAGGGGCAGGGAGCAGCGACGAGCGACCACCTTCGCGATGTGGTCCAACGGAGAAAACTGACTAGAGCCGGGTCTGGCCCCCAACAAGTAATCTTGGTTCACGCCCCTCTCCTGGGGGCTGAACCGGTGAATACAAAGCAATGATATTTGCGCGCAATAGCTATAAGGGAAACGCGAAAAGACACGACACATATTATAATCCATATCGGCATATCTCAAACGTCAATGTATTGGAATGTTTACGTGATTGAGCTTAATAACAGCCACAAGGGAACGTTAAGAACAGACCGCATATGGCAGGTCCGTAGTACAAAGATCGATGTGCAATAATTTGCAAAGAAAAATCACATTTTTTGCAACAAATGTTGCACATGATCGCTATAGAGCAGAGGATGTAAGATGATAAACATGAATGTACGTTTGAAACGCTCTGCAGGAAGCACGAACACGGCGTGTATGGTGAATGTTAAGAAGGTGAAAGAGGAGGTGAAGAAAGGCGGCGAAGAGCCATTCTTTACAAAAGGACTTGTCGATAAATGGCTCGATCGTGGCGACACCCTTGAACTTTCTTGCACAGTAACTGGCGATCCAAAACCGGATATCAAATGGTTAGTGCATCCATCTGGTAAACTTATGAACAGTGAATTTAGTTAGCAAAAAGTAATAAATTTATTTTCGAATTTTGCATTAGTGACCTTCTCACTGCTTGGTTTAACCTACTTAAAACATTGGGCTAAAAGGTTGTTGTGCAAATAGAAATCAGGTGAATCTAATGGAAAGCTACGTCAAGAAACAGGTTATCGTGGGAAATTCTGCCATGATTGGAGTCATGGATACAGCTGCTGATTGTGCAACGGGAAGCGATGTGTAACAACAAAGAGCGTACACTATGAATTTTGGAAATATAATGACTAGATAGGTAATTAGATGGGCAAACTGAGGCTTTATTAATTCTCAAAATGCTTCCAAATTTCCGGTTGCTGATAAACGTTTGTCTTAAGGTATCGCAATGGAATGTTGATGCGTTCAACGGGACGCATAACCCTCGAAAAATTCGACGACGGTAGATGTACGCTGACCATAACAGACTGCACAATGAGTGATGAGGGCATTTATCGTTGTGAAGCTGAGAACGCATTCGGTAAAGCGAAAACACAGTCTACCGTTCATGTTCAAAGTGCGCATTTTTGCAATCGTTTACTGCTTTTCAGAAAATATCATCCAGAATGTGAAATCATAGTAGCGAAACTTGTGACACTTCTATTTGCGACGATTGCTGACTTTAGTAACTTACATCACCATGAGGTGACCGACTGCTTCTCATGCTGAACTCGAGTGGGAAGCTCGTTTCTTTTGACTTGCAGTTGTACGTAGTATTCCTCTTATTCTAACAATGAAACTTTGCCACATTCTTGTTAACAGCTTTGGCAGCATAAGCCGTAATTACCATAGTGCAAGTTTATGTAGTGCTTCTCCTATAATCGTCAACCTGACTGACAAATTTTTATTCACTGCACGAACCCTCACAACGTGTGCGCATGACCTCATGAAAATTTCAGTGGCTGTTGGCAGATCAGACAAGAAGAAGATATATGAGGGGCAGGCGCCTCGCTTCATTATTCCTCTCGAAGATTTGACCGTCTTCATTGGATCAAGCATTGAGCTCGAATGTAAAGTCGCTGGTGATCCCACTCCGCAGGTTAAATGGTGAGGACACGAATTTCCGTCTGATAAGTTGTTACCAATATGATTTTGTGTCTGACAATATTGCCATTTAATAGAGTATATCACGAAATTGCGAATAATGCATACAGTGCCAAAAACAGTCATGGAACCATAGGAAAGTATTCACGGAAAATTACGCAGAATAACAACACCTGAGTGCATGCCCTGTGTTACAAAATGGTTTTCATTTTTATTGCAAAGATGCCGTTCGAGCTTAACGATCTTCTTCATTACTTTTTGTTCCATCGCTTTAGCGAGATTCGTTTTGGATTCGTTTTTGGCTAATGTTTTTCCGAAATTTTTTGAAGCATATTTTTGACTAAATTGGATTGTTCCAGACTGTGAACTTTTGCTTTTTGCATACTTCAGGTCGAAGGATGGAGCACCGATTTGGGATGACCCGCGTTACTTGTGGGAGGCTGACACTTCCACAGGCGTTTATAAGCTGAAGGTATTTGTTTCAGTCTTTCATTATGCAAAATTTCTTTGAAAATTCCTGGCAAATGGGACCGTATCGAATTGAATTTACGTTGTTTTTCAGATTGAGAACGTAATGTTGGATGACGAAGGTACATACCGATGTGTTGCCACGAACGATGCCGGTTCTGCGACCACAAAAGCGTTCCTCAGAATCGACGGTATTTTCTTTAACATTTATTTCGCTAAATGCGTTTTGCCTCGAAATACAAACAAGAACGCAATGCACATAATTTCGCAAGATTGGCTGAAGTATTTGATTATGTGCTTTAAAAATATGCTGTTCGCCTTCAGTCTAAGTAATAAGCGTTAGTTTCAGATGGCACATTCGCAGATCGCGGTCCATCGGTGATGCCACCTCGTTTCACCATTTCACTCGGAGATGCTCGTGCTGTTGAAGGTGTCTTTTTTTGTTATTTAAAGCGGGGACTTTGGAACTTGGTAGCTCATTGTTTTGGACTTTCAAATGGTTTGGCGTGCAGAAGCGTATCAAAACGACGGAACATTCGTGCATCTGTTCGATGGCATTGTGCTCCTAATCTTTCGTTTGCACCTTCCATTTGTTTTTTTTTTTGGTTAAAATTCGGTTTTGCAGGACAGCCACTGAGGATGGAATGCAAGGTAGAAGGAGTTCCACTACCCGAACTTGTGTGGTACAAGGACGGCGAGAAGATAACGCCTTCCGAACGTGTACGCATGGAGTTGGACGGCGATGGTAGTGCGCGTATCATCATTTCGCCTTGCCGTGTCGACGACGAAGGTATTTGTAATGTTCATTTTTGCAATTATTTTGCTGTATGATTTCTTTATTGCCTTTCATTCTGTTTTAGTTTAATACTCATTCCGTACAAAATGTTTGGCCAGGACCACAGTCGGAAGATAATTCTTAAGTTATTTTAGAAAGGCGATGCCGTTTGCTTCAAGTACATATTTGCTTGCGAAGCTAAATATTCATGTGATTATGGTTTTGAAGAGTGCGTAATTCTGCAGCACCTATCGGTCGTAGATGCTCTAGATTTCCACTGGAATAATATTTAAGGTATCTATCGAGTAATCGCCACCAGTTCATCCGGTTCCGCACACGACAAGGGTACCGCATATGTAAAGAAGTTGCCAGCTGGTGTTGACAAAACAGGAGCGCAAAGGTACATATCAGTCCACGACTTAATTTGTAGCCAGTGTGACATTACTAATGAACACACTGATGTGATGGTTTAATGTGGTCACAGGTGTTTTTGAAAGCGACAAAAAAACAATATTGTGCATCTTTAGCTGTTGTTTTTAACACGGAAATTTCTTATGGTGATTGAAGTAGGAAGGCTGTCTAGAACACCACTGTCATATATCGTCCACGTACTTGTGACTGGTCGGGGCGAGAAAACAGATTTATGGTGAACGATGGTGTGGTTTATTGTTGAAGGAAATTATATGGAACCCTTGAGTAGTTTTTCGCAACCAGCGTTACTTCGATTCAACATTGCGGTTCTGAGAAGGGATAATTTCAGTTCATCGCAGACTAAGGGTAACTGTTTGCTCGTTTAGAACGGTCTTATTTTTTTAGGAAGCCATTCGATGCGTACCGCGCTCCGAAGGTGATTATTCCTTTGGAAAGTGTGAAGGTGCCTGAAACCGGTCGTTTGGTTTTGAGCTGTAGGTTCAGTGGAGATCCAAGGCCGTCAATTAAGTGGTTCAAAGATGGTGAACGTGTTTACGCTTATGGCAACTGCCAGTTGGTAAGTACAATTCTTCAACAAAGCTCATTTTACATTGTCACGAAATGATCTATTCCCTCTTCTTTTTGTTATATATACCGAATTTGAGCTTTTAATGTGAAAGCCGCAATGCAAAAGCCAATCATTTTGTTTCGTCACTCAGGTGTTTTCCTAAGTCACTTTCTTACAGGTGAAATATTTCCAGATAGAAAGAGACGACGGAACTTGCGAACTGATACTAGAAAGCGCCGGTCGATTCGATGGTGGTGGATACCGTTGTGTTGCCGAAAATGAGTACGGAAGTGCTAGAACTACATGCGAAGTCACCGTGCAGTGTAAGTTTATCTCTGTTTATATTAACGCACAATACCATTGCGGGAGTCATTTCTGAAGGTATTTTCACAGGCTTCTTCGTTTCTTCGATCAGCACCAATATATAATTTACTTCAGTGAAAGAGAAGAAGCCCATAAGAATCGAAGATGAGCTTAAAGAGGGAAAAGCGCCTGGATTCTCAGTGCCACTCATGATGAAACGAGTCAAGCAAGGAGAGGCAGCCGTGCTAGAATGTGTTCCCTATGGCAAACCGTTCCCTGCTATCAAATGGCTGAAAGACGGCATTGAAATCTCCGAAGACAGCAACCTCAAAGTAAGTAAATTGTTAAGTAAACTGGAAAAGTTAATGTCCTAAGAACTGTCATATTATTTATTGAAAGGGTTCTCGCGTTCCCATGCGCTTATCTCGTTATGGTTTCAGTGGGTTTATTATCTCACTCATCTCTACGGGTTTTCATACTATCTTCGCATGTTTACCTCCTTAATGTTTATTTGGCCTATCCAGTTGAAAGCTTTAACTGGCTTCAATAATTCATCCTTATTTTCACTGCCTACTTACTGTATGTGAAATGAATGCTATGTCTTAACAGATTGGAAGTGCGGAGGATGGAACTCAGCGTATCACAATCAAGCAGGCGGAATTCTGCTCTGAAGGATATTACCGATGCGTGGCAACCAACGAATATGGCACAGCGTCAACCAAAGGAGAACTTGTTGTAGAAGGTCGTTTAGTCGCCTTTTTCTCACATTTGTCGAATTCCTTATGTGGGAATACAAAAATATTTTAAGAGTTTTTGTATCGCAGTTTTTTTGCCGGGAACTGCTAAGTGTCGGATGCTTTTTGCAAAAAATAGAAGAGTGAATCCTATACATGGTACTTTGGTGCGCAACAGTGATAACTATTTGTTCCGAAAACCTCTAATTTCAAGAATTTCTCCAGCATGACCACGCGTATAACCTTGTGCCTCTTAAGGACAGGTGCTTCAAAACGGGTGATGATCACGTGGAAAATCAAAATAGATGTAAAAGTGACATTTATACATATAGAAATTAAAAATCATTCTTGATTTTTCCCTCGCCAGCTTACTGAAAGTTGAAAAATAGCTCTTGTATGTTGTAAAAGGCTCTTACAATTCAAACCTTGTAGAGACCTTAGGCGAAGAAATCTTGCAGGTGATCGAACAATCCGTGCGAGAAAGGTAGAGGATCTAAGCGCTGAGCCAGTCGAAAGCAAACCACGTATACGGCGTGGTCTTTACAATATGAGCATTTATCAGGCAAGTCAAGGATTTTTCAAAGAAAGTAAGATAAGAAAGGTTTTTCTGGCAACCTTAAATGTTTTTTTTTTTTAAATCCGGTCTGAAGCCATGAGTTTTTGCCCTTAAAAATAATTCTAACAAATCACAAAGAAGATTCATAATTGTTTCATTACAGCTCTTATTGGTCGCAAATTCATACCTTATATTTGCCTCTGTGGAATGTCAGAATCTCAGTTAACTTATGATTGGATCTGAACAGCATCTCTAATTCATAAAACCGCTTAGTGTAAACTTATTAGTTTTCGGTTTGCTGTTTACTATCACTGATTCACTTTGCTGCTTGAATTTGTGCACCATGCGCAAGCAAGCTCCTAGTGCAACTGCAAGTATTAAGCTATGAACGCGGATTTTTGGTTTTTTAAATGCTTTTGTTCTTATAGGGTAGTGTAATCGAGATGCAAGTATGTACAACAGGTTGGCCAACCCCGACCGTTAAATGGTTCAAGAACGGCCAGGAAATCAAGAGTGAGGACCCCGATGGACGCCGTGTGATCTGGACTGATGAACGCGGTATCCATCGTTGCGTTATTCTTAACAGTCTGCCTGAGGACGAGGGCGAGTACGCGCTAGAGGCGACCAACAAATTGGGAGTGGCTCGCACGGAGGGAGTGATCACGATCATATTGCCGCGCGAGGTGCAGATGTATGGCGATGAAACAGACCGGTACTCACTTAGTATTAGACCAAAAAATTTTTTGTGTCGCGTAGATTACGTGAGCGGTTGAAGTAAAGTAAGCAGCTGTAAAGGTTAGACGAATATCAGTGATGAGCATATGCAAGTCCTCTTCAAGTTAGTCCAAGGAGTATTGCTTTCAAATACTCCTTTCACAGTGCTGTAGCTGACTTGCCTCCCGTGTAAGGGAAATTTTGATTCAATTGCAAAGCAAAATGTTTTTGCCCACTCATTGATGGGAGAAGATTTTGAATGTTTCTTTCAAAAGTCCCCTTTTAAAGTATTCTTCTTTGCGCATGCAAATGGGTCACTTATATTCTAACTTGCCTTCAAAATATCATTTTTCGTTTTAATTAACTTTTGATACTCGTCTAAAACTTTCTTTCAGGACCGGTACGCCGTATCCTCCTGGATTCATCAGGCAGTTGAAAAACAAGCACGTCTTCTCGCACATGCCTACCATTTTCGACTGCTTAGTCGTTGGCCATCCCCCACCAGAGGTTATTCTGCATTCTTAAGCTGCACAATCTTTTATTTTGCATCTCCTTAACGGGGTAGGGTTTATTTCAATTGCGAGCATAATTTGTTGAGATATTTCATGCACTCAAAACATTGGTAGTTAAATGAAGTGAGTATAAATAGTTTTGACATGGCCGAACGGCTAGAAGTCAAGGAATAAGAAAAAACTCGTCCCCCTCCCCCCCTCTTCTATCTTCCGGATCAACGGTTTCGGATTTTTTAAAGTCTTACATACTGCCGGAATACCCTATTTTCTGTTAGTTACCGCTCGTTCACGACTTTCTCAGGTTTCATTGAGTTAATTTATTCAAATATTTTATGCAGTAAAAACGTTGATAGTTGAGAAAAGTGAGTAAAAATAGTTTGGATATGGTTGATAATCTTGCTGCTGCCCGTATAAATTTTGAAGATCTCACGGCATTGTAATTAACTGCACGTTTTATAGCCTTGTAAATGATCGCACGCCTCTTATAAAGAACTAAGGAAATTTGCGCTACATAACTGTATGGGATATGGATGTTTAAGTTGGGAACTAGTAGATCAAATCATCATGCTTGTAAAGGAGTAAGTAAATTGTAGGTGGATTGGTATCATAATGGAAAGAAGATCGTGCCAGGTGGTCGCGTTAGGATTCAAGCAAGTGGAGGCGGTTCACACGCGATAATTATCATGGATACGCTTCCAGAGGATGCTGGCGAATACGTTGCAATAGCGCGTAATGCGCATGGAACAGCTTCCAGTAGTGCGGTTCTCGACGTCACAGGTAGTAATTAGGCACTGCCAAGTGAACGCTGTTTAGAGACTGCATACAAAAGTTCCCGCTGTTTATTTCCTTTCTGTAGAGTATGAAAAAGGAAGTAGTGCAAGCTAACGCTGCTTCTACTTTTCTTGTAACAAAAATGGAGTCATAGATTTCTGATTACTAGCCTTTAAGTTTTTAAAGACCAAAGTTCATTGTGAATTCAATGTTTTTGTAAGATCGATGACAAATGTCCTCTTTAAATAAATATTTTAGTGCCACATCTTGATGAAATCAAGTTCAACGGTTCCATCGATGTAACACCATATCTCACCGAAGAATATGGATTTAAAAAGCTCAATTATGCCAGTGAGTTCCGCTTACTGATTATTTAAAAGCAGTTTTTTTCAGCGACTGTTTTGAAGAGATGAACGACGGGCAGTAGAGAAAGTAATTTTTGAGAAGTAGTTATGAACAATAAATGCTTCTGGTCTTGTAATTAAAAATAAAAGCAGTGGCGTTCAAAATATCGGAGGGTCGAAGCATGCGCTCTCCAGGGAGGAGAAAAGAGGATGACATCTTAAAGAATGTATTATCGATGCTGGTTAAGGAAACTTTTTTCCACATATATTTTTACTCTAGGATGCTTATTAGGCTTAGGCTAGGCGCATATTTCGGCCAAGTAACGCAAATTGTTTTAGTCGGTGACTCTTGTTCTGTTTTTTATTATCGCCTTCACTGTAATTATTCTTTCAGCGGTTGACTCAAATTTGTCCATTTTTAACACTGTACAAATTTTAACACTGAAAGTAATTTTTGAGAAGTAGTTATGAACAGTAAATGCTTCTGGTCTTGTAATTAAAAATAAAAGCAGTGGCGTTCAAAAATTTGTCCATTTTTAACACTGTCGCTTATAGGTTTCCCAACACCGCCTGACCATGGACCATTTATCAAGGAAGTAACAGGCCATTATTTAACTCTTTCTTGGATTCCAACCAAGCGTTCACCTCCGCGGTATCCACAGGTGACATATGTTATCGAGATCAGAGAGCTGCCCGAAAAAGAGTGGACCTTGGTGCGTTTAAGTTTACTGCTTATATCTGAGGCAGTAATAAGTGATGAAAAATGCCGAGACGAAAATGTAAAACGTAATTTTTGTGTTCATTCCAAATTCTGGATTTTTTTTTCACCATTTCAATGCATATAAATTGTTTGCAAAAGTTTTCGTCGACACGAAACATTGATTTGGCTTGAAAACACTAAGGTATTAGTTAAGATAGCGAATTTTACTTAACGTAAGTTCCAACAACTGACATATGTCATTTACGATTAATTGGTTGAATTGAGTTTAGACAGCCAAATTTTCATCGAACAAGTCAGCGTTACTTTTCTTCAGCTGGACTACAACATTCCGGAACCAGTATGTAAAGTGCGGAATCTCGAACTCGGAAAAAGTTATCAATTCCGCGTTCGCGCTGAGAACATTTATGGTATTAGTGATCCTTCGCCCGCTTCGCCACCATCTCGTCTAATGGCACCGCCACAACCTGTGCTCGACAAAAACAAGCGTGTCATTCCACTTCTTGATCCATACGCAGAAAGAGCATTAGATCAAGCATACGCTGAACAATATGGTAGAGTTCTTTGTTTCAAGTGTTGATTTTACTTTTTTTGCCTCTTATGAACTTGCTATAGAAGGCAGTCAGATTTGTTTGCTGCAATTTATAATGGTAGCGGACAATGTTCGTGAACTACTGCTAATTCTTCACCAAATGTTTAAGAATAAAGGAAGCAAAAGAAATCACTTGAGCATTGCATTTTTTTAAAATTTAACTCCCAAAAAAACGGGTAACAAAATTTTGGTGATTTCAGGAGATTTTAGAAACTTATTCCTCGAACTGGATCATCGTTAACACTCATCATTTGTTTGGATACTCTATTAGTAGAGGAAGCAGATAACTCTTGCCGCATACCTTTGACAGCTTTTCGAAAATTTACCTTTTTATTTGTGTTTAGAAGGAATTAGGAGGCGTTTTTTCCGTCCTTTCGAGGATGTTTATAGACTAATTTACATAGTCATCAATAGATTTATGATCCGTTTTTGTTTTTTTTGTAGCATGTGCGCCTTGGTTTGCGCCTGGCGTGGTTGAAAAGCGTTACTGCGCTGCGAATGACACACTTACACTGACGTTGCACGTTTCCGGATATCCCGATCCGAAGATCGTATGGAAATTTAGAGGGTGGGATGTGGATACCACTGGACCGCTATCGAAGTGAGTATTTTTGTCCTCGTGAAACATTTGTTGTGAAAAACGATAGCCATGCATCCAGTAAGCGTCTATTATTATAACGAAAGGGCCGCCCATAACATTTCTCATTAGGGTACCTATATGCATATCCGCACATTTCCGTATTGTTTGCATATCTAGGAAAAACTATTTTCCTTTGTCATGACTGAAATAGTTTGCATATTTTTATGAAAAATGATTCTTTTTTTTTTGAGAATTCATTCGCTACATTTTTTTGTTCACTTTGTTGTTTATTTATCGCTGCAGCCGCTTAATTAGATAGCCGTGATCTCTGTTTTCAGAACCGTGATGTTGAAATTTTCAGAACTCGTGTAGCGACATATGGCGGTACAGAGACTACTCTGACAGTTAGTGGATTCAGCAAAGATAACGTCGGTCAGTATCAATGTGTCGCTACGAATCAGTATGGAGAAGCCCAGCAGAACATCTTCGTTGATCTCGCAAGTAAGATAGTTCCTTCGTACGTACTCATTTGTAAGTCTCAAAGCTTTTCATCTCGAATCATCCATTTCCTATTCCATTTCGCATCAGCCATGTTGTTTGCCCTAATTTGCCGCTTACTTCCTGATCTAATACGCTGGTTTGCTTGTAATGTAGATAAACGCATTTTATTTCCTCATTTAAAACTTTTTATAACGTTCTACAGTTAGTTGCGAATTTCATCGGTTTTCGGATGATGCATTTGAGGATGCTGGAAACTTCATCGTGCATCTCGTTGTTTGCGATTTTCCTTAAAAGCTGACAATCTTATCATTTTGGCTTTAAAATGTCAACTTATCATTAATGTTGTATGTCTTCCAGAAAGGTGCTGAACAATTTCCTTGTATTTTACTTGTTCTGCTTTATGCTCCACAACAGTTCACTGAATATGGCATGACACAAACAATTTTCAGTTTGTAAGCAATTATTATACCGATTCCATTTTAACGAAGGTAAACTAGATTTGTTTATCGCACTTAATCTTCTTTTTAGCACGACCGTCATTCCTGCAACCTCTTATGAACAAAATAGTATCGAGTTCGAAAACACTTCGGTTGGACGTTCGGGTCGAGGGAAGTCCATTCCCCGAACTAAAGTGGATGAAGGTGAGCAAACGATTTTTAAACAAATTTCGTCATGGGTGCCAGTTTTCGTTTTACCTCTTAAGCGATTCTGGTGTAGCATAAACACAGTGTCAGCTGTGTTGATTTTCATGTGCTGATTACAGTCTGTTGCTAGCGACAGACTGTAATCAGCACGTGAAAGTTTTCAACAATCGTTTTGCAGCTTTTCGTCCCCAGAGCGGCTTGGAAAGCACTATCTATGTGTATAAGTATGCGCACACTTACCAGGCTCCTTTGCTATAATTTTTTAAAGCTCCTAAGAATAGCACTGTGCTGCCTAAAAGTCCTCAAACTGTTTAAGACATATAAAAGCACTGATCTAATTACCTATATGCTTTTGGAAAATATTGTGCGAGAGAGTGAACTCTAAAGCCTAATGAGGCGAAAAGCGTGTTATGCCAAATGTTAGTTAGTGCGCGGTTACGCATAGGTAATACAAACGAATAATCCCATGTTGTTAACATTGAGACTGAAAAAGAATATTTTAAACGTGTGCGCAACTGTGTAAGAACATCTAGCGTATGCTACAGTGCCGAAGAATTGTTTCCATTCCGATGCCCACATATCATATAATCATAAAGAGCTTTTGTTAACAACGTTAAGAAATCGTCGCGTTCTTCGTCGTTGTAATTTAGGCATGGTCCGCAATCCAAAATACTCAGTTGATACCATTTGAGAGATCGGCTGTTTATAATCGAACGAAAAAAAGAACTGCGCCCTTCTAACTTTGGAAAATCCGTTTAATTTGATCTTTTTATTTAGAGCACCTGACCAAAGTAGTTCATCATTCGTAACGGTCGGTATTTTGAGTAAAAGTAGCGATTTGATGTTGAATGTTGTAGTTTCAAAGTGTCAGAATGGCTTGATATTCATCGGCCTCGTCCCGCCACTTTGTCTTCAAATTAGAGAATTGGCATGCAGGCGTGGTATTTGTCGAAATTTCAGGAGTGGCGACCTATAGTAGAGTCGTCACGCACGCATTTTGTACAGGACGGTCCCTACCTTTGCTCGTTGATCATCACCGACCCGATGTGGCGTGACAGTGGTATCTACTCGGTTACCGCCGTCAACGAGGCGGGTACCGCAACAACCTCGTGCACTGTCACTGTTGAAGGTTCCTCCTTGAAGCCTACTCTATCTCCCGAGAATACTGCGCATCAACCACCACACTTGCATGCGCCCGTTGTTTTGTGTTGTTTTGGCTTGCATTCTGAAACTTCTGCAGTGAGATGTCATTCAGTTTCTAAGTGACTATGAACGGTCTCTTCTGTAGCGAAAAGAAAAATTACTTCTAATAGCCGTCAGCGCGGAATTTCCATTTCCTCGGGATTTGCATTTCATTTTCAGCAGAGGCTGTTGTTTGCCTTGCTTCTTCACAACTTTTGCTGTTCGAAATCGCTGAGTGGGCAATATTAGTTTCTTTCATCTCCAAAAACGCAGTATTTCGTTTTTTTTGTCTGAGTTTAAGCTGCCAATGCAAAATGTAATTGCACCAGCGATAAGTAGGGTTAGCAAATTCGTCTTAGCGACAGAAGCCATTGCGCCGAGTTAGGATTAGTAAACGAATGAAAACTATATGAGAGCTTTGTCGTTGAGCAGAAGTGTGTTTAGGTAGAGATGCTGCTGATTTGTGATCACTTACAATGAGCGTGTTATTGCGGTTCTCGTTTTCAGCAGAGGGCAACTTCGACGATGTACAATCGCTGAAGAAGAAGGTGGCACTCGAGACAAGGAAAGTGCGTGAACTGTACGAAATCGACGAAAATGATGAAAAGTAATCGAGCCGTATACTAGATGCAGCTGTGCCGTCTTCATCGTTCATTTATGTGTTATATATTACGTTTGGGATTGAAAACTGTTCCTTATTAGTGATTAACCATCGGTTTCGGCAGCCGGTTTCAAAAGAAATTTTGTTTTCTTTTTTTTTCCGCTTGCTCTTTCGTTCCGTTTTAAAGCGATCCTCTGCGAATTGCAGCTAGTCGTAGTGGTTTGCCATTTTTGGTTCTGTGATCATCTTTTCTCGTATCGATGCTGAACGGTGATGTGCTATGCATAACAAACATGTCAAAGCCTTAGCTGAAAAGTTTGCGCTGTGCTATATTTTATTCACTAAGTGATGCACTCCGAGCGTTTCCATCGTTGTAGTTCAGCCGTCTCAAATGGCTTACATTCGATAACCAACGTTTTGGCCGTTTTCAAAACGGAAAGTTCTGCCAGAATGACTTTCGTATGGAAACGCGAAAATAGCGCAGTAACTTTAGGCGTTGGCGATGACATGTTACATTGATGTGTACATTGCAGTTGTCCAATATTGATTCACATGTGTGTCCGCGTCAAGCTCAGATGCAATAAATGAATGGTGCTCGTTGTTGTTGGCCAACTGATCCGGGTTGAGAGTGTCTTATGTGTGCCATGGCTTGCTTCTGCTTCACATTTTCAGCGTTTCAGTCAACGTGAAGTGCTCCACAGCGTTTTGCCACTGCTCTCACCTCACTTGTGACTTTACGCCAGTAAAACCGTCTACTTCGTTTTCAACTGAAACACATTAGTGAGTGAGAGCATGTGAAATGAAGCTCGAGCAGAAAGGCCACACATAAACTCTCTCCTCGGAACAGCGCCTGTCCAAGTCGATGGTCGTTAAATGAATGGTGCTCGTTGTTGTTGGCCAACTGATCCGGGTTGAGAGTGTCTTATGTGTGCCATGGCTTGCTTCTGCTTCACATTTTCAGCGTTTCAGTCAACGTGAAGTGCTCCACAGCGTTTTGCCACTGCTCTCACCTCACTTGTGACTTTACGCCAGTAAAACCGTCTACTTCGTTTTCAACTGAAACACATTAGTGAGTGAGAGCATGTGAAATGAAGCTCGAGCAGAAAGGCCACACATAAACTCTCTCCTCGGAACAGCGCCTGTCCAAGTCGATGGTCGTTGTTCTGGTATGAACTACGTTCGTACCATTGCGGAGTCCCCGTCTGGATTGGTGATCGTCACACATGGAGAGAGTGCATGCCAGCTGAGAGTGGCAGCCGATACATGAGCGTATCATGCACTAACCAATCAGTGCGTGATGCGTTCGTTTCATCGGCTGTCCATTCGCTGTTGGCATGCAAAAGGTCTTTCTGCTTCAGGGCTGCCGCTGCAGGAGCACCGTTTCACGTGACAGAACGCGAAAGTGGCAGACGCTTCATGGCACAACTGCGTCCTCTTGATGAGAGTCTAGCGCGGAACATACAAATCCATAACAGCCTCGACCATCCAAACATCGTTCAGTTCCATCAAGTCGTTATGGATCAGGGCATTGCGGTTCTCGTCTACGAAAAGTAATTACCTCCTTTCATTTATTTCGCATTTATTCTAACGCTGCTTAGGTGCGTAGACGAAAGATATTAAACGAGTGTTGGAACAATCAAAATACCCCTTAAGCAAAACACTGTCACATCGCGTTTTAGAAACGGTATCAGTGCTGAAGGATAACGCATTTTTAAATGGTCTTGGGAATTTGCTCAGTCTTAACGGGTGTTTATGCTTAGTGAACATCTTTTAACGAGTGCATCTTCTTGAAAGTGAATGTCAGTAGCTCGGAAAGCTCTACATTTAGATGCTATACGAATAGCCAAAAGTGTCTGCTACGAGTGAGCAAAATGCGTTCGAGCGAAAGCGTATCAAAAACACCGCTCTGCTAGTGCGTTTGGCTGATCGAGATTTGTTCGTACGTGACGAGCATTTCGGGACAATCGAACAATTGTTTAAATAAGCATGAAAGCAGATTTTACCGTCGTGGACATTGCAATTCGTCGCATTCAGTTTTTGAGAATCTCGATGCTGAGAAGTGGTTAAAAAAAACAAAAAAACAAACGAGTCTAAAATCTAACAATTATGAAACAAAGAATTCTTTATAGAATAAACTAAACGAATACGTCAAATGAAGACTTCATGAAGCGTTCTTTTTATTTGCTTCATAATGCGAATAATAAAAAGGAAAGAATAATTGCAACTGTATACTTATGTTGGTAGAGAAATGACATCACGTAATATTTATTTAAAATTCAGAAGTTTGTTGCCACTTCGCTTTCTTTTCCGAAAATCGCTGATCAAAGAACACAAATCAAAAATCGTACATAAGCAAATGAGAAATGGAAATAATATAGATTGCCATTAATTTTATCGTTTAGGGCACTTTAACAGAGGTGATTTCTCAACGAAAAAGGAGCAGCTCACGACATAATATAATGGTCACGGTCTACTAAATATATACGCTTTGAAGGAAAGTGTTATGCTGCGAACACATCACAAAAAAAGATCCATGCCAAACACTTCAAAACGTAGGCGTCACAGAGGAATATTTGGTCGTGATCAGTTGTGCCCGTTTACGATGGTTTTTTTAGGCAACACTGGATCTGCAATTTTAAATACTAGTTTTGTAGGATATCACTGTGCACAGTAAGTCCACGACTTAGTTTTTTTTTTTGAAAATAGAAAGCCGCACAGCACAGGTTGATGACATTGAACTACTCTGCTTGAGACGCTTCCTTAATGAATTTTTGCATTTATGAAGGCATGCTTAAACAGATGCTTTAGGGTGACGGATTTTAAACATGTACTCAGTAGTTGCGCTATCTATATGTGACCAGTAAGGTATAACATGGATTTATGTTCTCGTTTCTACTGCGCCAGATGGGTACAGTTTCTATGGTTTTATAAAATCGTCTTCTGAGCCGATACCATTCAGCTGCAAAGCGGGCTTACTAGATCTGAAAAGAAAATGAAGACCTGCTATGTTTTAGTTGCCTTTTGGGTTTACCAGCGAATACCTAGGATATGAGTGAATGAAGATGAAACGCGCAATAATTCGCTATCTAAACAAAATTTGAATTTCTCAAAGACTGAAGGATTTGACTCGTCACAGTTTTCTTTACTTTCGATCTGCTAAATGGCGCGGTTGCCGCATTTCTTCGGACCTTTAGTAGAAACTTCTTTGAGTACAAGTTCACTGCCGGAGCTTCGTGAAAAAAGCACGGCCTTCCTCCTCCCTCCCCCTCTCTCCATTCCCGTCCTCAGTATTTTCATATAAGAACGGTCTGTCTCTCACTTAAATATGTGGATGAAACGCTATTGCATTTAAACTCATCAGGTCTGTTGGTATCATGAATCGCCCAGGAACATCGAAGCAGGCATATTAATGCAATCATATTTCAACAAGACACACCGGTCGCTGAATTCGTTTTCTTGCACTTTGCTGAATTTATGTCTCCAAAGGCTTTGTTTTGTGCGCGTACGAATAAGTATGTCTGTCTGTTAGTCCAGAAGTTTCAACTCGTCAGCCACTCAAATTAGAGGTACCAAAAACCGACCGCATTAGAGAATATGCTTAAAAACGGATTTGCAACAGAGGGTTATTAACAATGCTCGGTCGGTTGAACTTATGCGTCGTTTTCCATATTCCATTTTTCATTGGGAATTTATGAAATGGTTTGGTTTGAAAGCCAGAACTTCGCAATCCGGAATATCAAAAACATATGAAACATATGTTTCGTTTTAAAAAAATATTTTACCTCAAATCATGCATCCTTCACTCTTTCCCTTCAAAGTCGCGAAAAAGAAGCTACTTTTTCGAGAACCCTTTCTCCCTCATGCCTCCCGTTGGATGTAAGCCATCTCTTCGAACACCGCAATAAATGAAATTTCGTTAACTGATCTTTTCTGAAACTGAATACACAATCAGTATTACTTCATTTAGACACCTACTGCGTTTGTGATGTGCGTGCTTGAGGGAATTTTCCTCGATAGGTTCAATGTTTCTGGAGTTGAAGCCTCGGAAATAATCCGTCGAGTAAACGCCTAGAAGCTTGAAAAATGGACTTTAAATAACAGCCAGAAAAACGCGACCGTGGAGGATGAAATTGTACACATGTAAATTGGTCGTTCTCAGATTCGTTTCATCATCCCAGTTTCCCAACGCCTCAAGTTGATCTTCTCAGGTCTGGACGGCGCTGGTGCAGTGGTGTTATGGACTGCGCGGTTTGAATCAACTGTTGTGGGTGGTGGTCGGAACTGTGGTGGTTACTCACTAGATTCGTTTCATCATCCCAGTTTCCCAACGCCTCAAGTTGATCTTCTCAGGTCTGGACGGCGCTGGTGCAGTGGTGTTATGGACTGCGCGGTTTGAATCAACTGTTGTGGGTGGTGGTCGGAACTGTGGTGGTTACTCACTAGATTCGTTTCATCATCCCAGTTTCCCAACGCCTCAAGTTGATCTTCTCAGGTCTGGACGGCGCTGGTGCAGTGGTGTTATGGACTGCGCGGTTTGAATCAACTGTTGTGGGTGGTGGTCGGAACTGTGGTGGTTACTCACTAGATTCGTTTCATCATCCCAGTTTCCCAACGCCTCAAGTTGATCTTCTCAGGTCTGGACGGCGCTGGTGCAGTGGTGTTATGGACTGCGCGGTTTGAATCAACTGTTGTGGGTGGTGGTCGGAACTGTGGTGGTTACTCACTAGATTCGTTTCATCATCCCAGTTTCCCAACGCCTCAAGTTGATCTTCTCAGGTCTGGACGGCGCTGGTGCAGTGGTGTTATGGACTGCGCGGTTTGAATCAACTGTTGTGGGTGGTGGTCGGAACTGTGGTGGTTACTCACTAAGATACTCAGTGTGCAGTACTTTATGTTAGGGATTCCGTTCGAGTGTATAAATAATGCGATACCGTAATTTTTGCTGGTCTTCAGCGTAGAGTGTGGCACTGTTCGTATCCCTCTAGTTTCATATAGATATGACTGGACGTTTACACCTTTTTTTTTAAATTCATAAGTTGGATCAAATTTTGTGACTTATTATTTTTAGATCAAGATTTTGCAGCTTTCGATTTTAGAGCCATAAACATCGCTAGACTGACTCGCAAAAAATGGTTTTTAGTAATCCCCAGGTGTCTGAAGTTTTGCGTTTCTGGACAGTTTCGTTGAAAATTTTCAAAAATTCTCAAGCCAGTTGCAGGTCGCTCTTCGAAAATCTTAAAAATTGCGGAGAACCTCCCAGTTGTGCGGGTAGAAGGGAGGCTGAGGGTTGCCCTTTGTTCTGTGCCAGTAGAAGGAAACCCCGCAAATATTTTTGGATACGATAGGATCACTGGTGGAGCAGGACTTCATGTACAGGTGGAAATCAAAAAATCAACATGTTTCTCCGGCTTACTGCTGCTCGCCTTCAGTAGTGCGTATACCGGTGACGTTGTTTCGGCATCTCGCAAAGCTTATGAGAAACAGAACATACCATCGTTTATACTAGCGTCTCTCATCTAGTTAGCCGTTTCCATAGCTTTCTGCCGATCTGGGTGAATGATATGCGAACGAAAAGGCGCGTTGAGTGATCTCTTTCTAAATATAAAGTTTATTTTTAAGTAAACGTTGGACATTCCTTCATCGAGAACTTTAGCCAAGGGAAAAATATTTCTGCGAAAAATTCCTTTAAGCTTATTTCGGACGTCAAATGAAGAGAGCATCTTACATGAGATTTTGCTTGGTTCCATCGCTAAAAGCCAACGGGTTACTGGTTAAGTAGGGTCGCCAGTCCTGCTATTTTTCCAAATGCGGCTTTCTCGTATCGTCCATTTTTCATTACACAAAGCATTGTTATGATTCTTTTTGAAAAAACCGAGAAAGTGTTGATTTTCGCTTGGTTAGTTCACTGCATCAGTTGTCTTGCAGACCAAGAAATACTCCAGTTCAATTTTTATTACCGTCGTTAGTAAGCGGTTGAGACTATTCGTTTTTAGTTTTTTTAAAACTCTCAATCTCAATGTTGAAATCGATTTTTTTAAATCTTTACAAATTTAGACGCCGGCAGAAGTTGTATTGAATCTTTATTTGTATTTTATCAGTTTATTTGATTCCGGCTGTTGGGAGAGCTGAGTCGGTTAAGTACTAGACATGCTCATCATTTCTTTTTTTAAAGACATCTCTGCAGTTGTATATCATAGTCGCTCACTGTTGCATTTTTATAGAGTCCACTTGTTCACGAATGCGCAGCAGAACTTTTATCAAAGATTACGCTTAACGTACCGCAATCAAGAAAATGGGATCGGAGAGAGTACAGTCATAATGAAGAATTCGTTAGGAAACCAGCTATCTGAGAAAATTTGGAGAATTAGCACCATAAAAGGTGAATAAAAGTTGGCAACAAATATTAGAGTAGCTGTAATATTATCCATTCAATTTTATTTTTATCGACCACCCACTAATGGTATTACTCTCTTAAGAGTGCTAAAATTAATTGTGAAGAAAAGGTAATAGGTAATAAATATTAGCTCTATGAGCAGAAGAAAGAAAAAAACGTTTTTCGTTCAAGTTTGCCTACGTGCAGGCATTTCTTTCCCCAAATACAATTCAACTCTTCCAGATAATAATATTGTACTGCTGCTGTTCACACTTCACGATTGCTCTACCGGAAGCAACGGTCGCTGTTTGGAAGCAGAGTACGCATAATTTGATAATAGACGGGCGTGGTATAAAAATGAGCCGACGTTCATTCCTCTAACCCTTTCCATATACCTCGAAGAGACCACTCTTTCTACCTCTCCTGCTCCCCTCTCCCCCCCTCCCCCCACCGTTCTTGCCTCTCCCGTCTCTTTGCCCGCAACGGAGCTGTCCTATCGCAGCTTTCTCCGCAACTCCCATTAACTCTCTTCCCTCTCGCATACTCCAAAAAGTGGTTAGCATGCACCGACTTTTCGAAAAAAAAAACGCATCATGATGTTCCAACAGCCCGAAGTGCGGTAGAACTGCAATCGCTAGAACCATTGTAGTAATGCTATACGCAAGTTGTTAGCTATCTGAGAAAATTTGGAGAATTAGCACCATAAAAGGTGAATAAAAGTTGGCAACAAATATTAGAGTAGCTGTAATATTATCCATTCAATTTTATTTTTATCGACCACCCACTAATGGTATTACTCTCTTAAGAGTGCTAAAATTAATTGTGAAGAAAAGGTAATAGGTAATAAATATTAGCTCTATGAGCAGAAGAAAGAAAAGAACGTTTTTCGTTCAAGTTTGCCTACGTGCAGGCATTTCTTTCCCCAAATACAATTCAACTCTTCCAGATAATAATATTGTACTGCTGCTGTTCACACTTCACGATTGCTCTACCGGAAGCAACGGTCGCTGTTTGGAAGCAGAGTACGCATAATTTGATAATAGACGGGCGTGGTATAAAAATGAGCCGACGTTCATTCCTCTAACCCTTTCCATATACCTCGAAGAGACCACTCTTTCTACCTCTCCTGCTCCCCTCTCCCCCCCTCCCCCCACCGTTCTTGCCTCTCCCGTCTCTTTGCCCGCAACGGAGCTGTCCTATCGCAGCTTTCTCCGCAACTCCCATTAACTCTCTTCCCTCTCGCATACTCCAAAAAGTGGTTAGCATGCACCGACTTTTCGAAAAAAAAAACGCATCATGATGTTCCAACAGCCCGAAGTGCGGTAGAACTGCACATCGCTAGAACCATTGTAGTAATGCTATACATGTTGCAAGTTGTTTTTATGAACTGCTCAGTTTTCATCTTCTACTTTCCATCCAGCATTAGGGTGGAGAAGGTGACAGGGTGGATGGACAGATGGGGTTTCGAGCGTACTTCACTCCTACAGCGGCGCTACGTACTATGATGCATATGATGCTAAGCGAGACAAAAGCGATGAAAAACAAAACAACATGCGCATTGCTCGTTAATAACAACAGCTTCAAAAGTTTAACGAATTATATTGGCATGGAGATCGAGTTTTCTGGTCCGATTTGTAAATGTTTTGTAAATATTCTATATAGAAGGATTGCCGGTCTCGTCCTAAAATGGTTTGCACAATACATGCAGGGTGCGCTGATAGCAGTGTGCTTTTTTATATTCTTTTTTGTAGTTGCTGCAAGCGATCGTCGATTTAGCAGCGTCAAATTATTTAGACTTATTCTTCCCGACTTTTGATTCATTGATTATTGTGTAAGGCCAGCTTCGTTAACGGCATTCTACGCGATCATGTTCAGAATTTTCCTTTTCCTCGAATTTCATTCCATTTTCCCATTTTCCCTTGATTTTCCATTCTTAAAAAGTTGGTGCCGTTTAATTATACCGACAACGGTGATAATAATCCATTGAACAATAATCCACTGGAATGATGCGCTATTTTGCTCTTCGCTATTCTACAGTGAGCAATTTTATGCATCGCGGAATAGCTTTTCAGTCTATTTTTCCTCAGTTTTTCAGTGATTTTTTCACTGAAATAGTGAGGAATTCGAACTTTGCGATACACAACATTGTAACGTTACACTTACGTTTGCCGACCTATAGTCTACGTTGTTTGCAACGCGTCGATATACTTCCTTGCTTCCTTCACATTTTATCACTTCCGTTGAGTTGACCTTTTCTAATTGTTGCCAGCATTGGGACACGCATTGTAACAAATTATGACGCCATCAATTACGACGCGTTACTCTCAACGAGAGCAGATCTGAATCGAAAATTTCTGCTTGAATACTTTCAAATATGGCGTTTTTTAAATATTTCGCCGAATTTTGGTCGGCTTCATGCGGAGCAAAACCCGTTAAATTATGCCAGTAGTGATGGGGAGGGTTTTTGAGCGCCTAATAATCCAGAAGTAAAGCAAAATCAAAACGGAGGCTCTATCAACAAGGCTCAATATCATTCTTCGTTAAATGTCTCATTTTTCGTCAACTTTAGTTAGAGGTAAGCTTGTAGGCTTCTCGATCGTACTTTTATTTCCGAAAAAAGGAAAATTTTAAGCGAGAAGGTCTGCGTTATGTGATCGGTGTTAGTTGTCGGTGTGCGTTGTTCAGTATGGCAGTCCAAACATGCCACAATCTTCCATACCATAAATGTCCCAATATCGCATTGTTCCGTTATTTTCAGTTTCTCTCTCTAAACTGCAAGTGCGAATTCTAGCTAACACCTTTTTCAGTACCCATTCACTTCCTTGCTTTCTTCGTTCTAAAATCTTCCATTTATGCTTGGGTCGCTGACAATTTGGATTCGTTGTCGCACATTAATTCATTTGAAATTCGCAAACCGAACGTGGTGAAATAATGCGATGCTCATTAAGCGGTGAAAATCGTTTGTTACGAAATCTTTTTCTTGCAAGTTGTTGATTTCGGATGGGTTATCTAAAGAAAAAAACGACTCTTTTTAACTCAAATGTTGCTTTACTATCATACTTCGATTTATAGGATGTCAAGAATTTGATACAGAATTGTTGCTTCAGTCTGATAGCGAAAATTTTCGGGATTAGAAAAAAACCGTCATCGGTGAGAAACATTTAATTCCGTGTTAAAGACATTGACGATGTTCTCAACGGTGTGTGTCGTATGGCTTGAAGTTAACTGGTGTATAAATGCAAAAGCCATCACGTATTTATGAGCTGACATACGACTTTCATGGACCTTTGAAGTTCCTTGTTACTCTGTTCTAGAATTGTGGGCAGGGGAGAGGCAGGGAGGAAAACTGTTGGTTTTTTTTTCGTTGCCATTACACCGCAGTTGGTTTCCACCATCGAACTATTGAAAAAAAAACTACACTAAGGAAAACTTCCCGCGAATTTTTGAAGTGGGCAGGGGAGAGGCAGGGAGGAAAACTGTTGGTTTTTTTTTCGTTGCCATTACACCGCAGTTGGTTTCCACCATCGAACTATTGAAAAAAAAACTACACTAAGGAAAACTTCCCGCGAATTTTTGAATGCCTCAAGCTGTTGTTTCGAAACGTTTATTTAAATTGTTCATGTTTCATGAATCATTACCTATTTAAACTTTTGCACTGGTTTTCACCAGAGATGATTCTCCTAGATAGAACGGGTCCTATGGTCCGTTCTCTTTCACAAAGAAATGTTTTAAGAAATTATTTCCGTAAGATAGCTCTTTTCTGCTGACCACTCGCTTGTGAGCAATAACTTTGTAGTGCAAACTGGAGGCAGTGAGCCTGAGGTGGGAAAGTTTCGTGTGTGTAGTGCTAAGCACTCTAGTTCTATTACATAAAAGCTAAAGCACTGAAGTCAGCCGCCTGACTCTACTGGTTGTGAAGTAAGTGAGGCGGTGATATCTGTTTCATTTGCTGCGAACGCCTCAACTCATTATTTCCTCCCACTTGGCTATTTTTACACCGAGTGAGTTGAGAAACAGAGGCGAACGCACGCCAGCCGCCTCAACACCTGGGCGCAAGATGGTCCACGAGTGCATTACTATGTAAGAGGAATATTCTTCTTTCTAATTATTACTATATTGTTTCCCAAATGATACCTAAAACGTAATTTTCCCTAGTATGCGAATCGATGGTTCAGTTCTGTACTTGGTCTTTATGATGTTATCGTTTTAAAGTGTTTCTTTAATGATCTTCATTTACAAGAAAACGTTTCGCAGTTTTCTTCGATTCAGAAATCTGAAACTGGCCAGTGTTGTTGTTGAAAAACGTAAGAGTGAACAGAAACCAATCCCAATGAGGCATCGTGGAACGTTCTTACTTGTTATTGCAACTCACTTGTCACCTTTCTTACGATGTGGAATTTTTTTGTTACAGCACTTAGTAGTGCCTTTTCTTGTCTTCATTTTCCAGGTTACTAGTTATTCTGTGACCGCCACTGAATGATAGTTTTTAAACGCGACTAACTGTTCAGCCAGCAGTTTCCCTTGTTTAAACAACTTCGCTTTGTTTAAACTCTTGCTCCACTTCTCATCATGACTTCTGTTTATTCCTTTAAATTCCCCGATCCCTTTGAATAATGAAGTATTAAAGAGTGATTTATTTAAGAACTCTGATAAAAACAATATTCGCTGACTGTTAACTGCCAGTATAATGGGAATTACTTCGGAGGATGAGTGGTTCTGTTACAGCGCATAGGAGATTTGCATTAGAAGTAGTAGTAGTAAAATATTGCATGCTTCATGATGGCGAGGCTGTCAATGACAGTGCTTAGATAATTGTTAACAATGTTCGCTAAAAGCAAAAACTAGTTTTATGGAGATGTTTGGCTTACAATTTTCACTTGTTTCGCACAGGCAGCTCCGTGGTGGGGTGCTTGCTTCACAACTCGCATCACAGGATTGCGAGTCGCAGCAGTGTTTTAATCGTAGTCGTACTGACAGCTAGGAACGAAAAGCTTTCAAATAGATATCTGCTAATTTCTCATTCTACAACGGCTAAGTGCTTACATGAGTGCACCAATACCGTATTACAGTGTCGGGAGGACGCTTTTGGACAGTCTTGTAGCTGGACCTTCTTCAACACAGCAATGCACCGAACACCAGGTGCAGGTATTTGTAAAGCAACTCCTAACCGCACTAAAATTCATGCACGACAAGAAGATCGCTCATTTGGATCTACGTCCAGAGGCAATTCTCCTTCAGGATGACCACTTGCGTTTAGCCGATTTCGGACAGAGCAGGTTTGTGACTTTTCCTTATCGTTTGAGTGCATTTTCTTGCATTGTTTGCACAGTTGAGCTGTCCTTTTTGAATGTATGCATACAGAAGCAGCATCTAATCTATTCACCGATGCTGATTGTCTTTCTGAGTTGCTGTCAGCAAAAGAATCTTGTTTTTTTCATTCTGAAACATGAGAAATATTTCATACGTTTATTTACATTTGGTATTGACTCTATTGTTTTCGACGATTGGAGTCGGTACTTTCATATCGAAATTTATAGAAAATTTTTTAAAAAGCATCAAGGTGGGATGCAGTTAATGCGTCGTCGATCGCTGATGTAGGCACAATTGTGCTATTTTTCATATGCCTACTCTGAAATCATTGATGAATTTTTACGGGCGCTTTTTTCCGGTTTATTGGTGCGAGGGTCTTCTCAAAATCATTCGTCTCTACATATATGTTGTCCAAAAGGGCTACTGGCAATTTCTGATCAATCAGTAGTATTATTTGGCATTTGATTTTTCCAAATTTCATTATATTTAAAGTTGCGAAAGATTTCTGGAAAAAAAAACTGTGCTGGTTAGCGGTTAAAACGTGATGAGCAGACAAAAATGCGTTTTCGAAATTGGCGTATGACAATTTTTTTGTGGTTTGTTTTGGTTCAAAACCGAACCATCATGTTTTTTGAGCCTTCTTTGTGCAGTCTTCTAGAACTCTTTGGACGCTAGTTGTTATCAAAAGGCATTAGTGAAAATTTGAAATTTTCCCAATCCACGAAAGCTTTTCACTTGTGCGTATCGTTAAGCGCACCATACCGTGGTCTTTTATCGCATGATTATCTCGTTCATCCAGTACCACATAATAAGAAAGGTGAACCATTAAGTTCACTTAGCATGTTCGGAATAACCGCAACACCTTGATGGCAGCATGGCGCAGTAGCTCTAGAAGGGCGCTATAACCCATTCAGAACTTCTTCGAGCAATAATGTTTCGCTGCTGTGTCGCATTTATCATATCGCTGTTATCATATCTTACAGTGTTTTCTTAGTATGCCCACCTTTGCTATCATTTGGCAATGTGAATCGTTTTTTGTGATTTGATGTCCCCAAACTTTGTTCACTGTTTCGATCCCGAAAAAATTACAGAAGAAATAATGACAATACGAAAAGAGTTTTTGAAATCGTTTGTAAATCTTTTGTGCAGAGACCGATTATGCTTTGTTACGTAGTCGGAGAATATGCTTAAAACGATTGCCACCCGACTGGCGCAAACCTATCATTCTTTTTTGCAAAAAAAAAAAGGTTTAAAAAAATCGTCGGAAGTCATCTGAGCAAAGAAAATCACCAAGCAGCTGTTCAGAAGCAGCAACAATTGGCATACTCAGCCGAATCATCTTCTTTACAAATTGGTTTTCATCTTTGCTCGCAAAAATTTTAAAAAAACAAACAAATATCCCGTTGTATTGAAGAAAGAACGTTTAAGGAGACTAGTGAGAGGAAAAGTGGCGGCCAATATCATGGGAAGTCCTGAATTTGTGTCACCCGAAATTGCGGCTGGCACGCCTGCAACTCTTGCTTCTGACATGTGGAGCGTTGGAACTCTCACTTACGTTCTGTAAGTGTCACTGTTGAACTTTGAGGTCCAGGTGTCTTCTGACTGCCATCTGTACCAACATAATGAGACTGCTTTAATCAGCAGGCTAATTTGGAAGACGGAAACGACCGAATGTTTTTTACACTTTTTGAAAATGCCTCACACGTCACTGACCTTATGGAATTTAAAAATAAAAATGCGCTACAATTTTTATATCGCTTGGTTTCGAGCTCAAATTTTGTTGCATTATGATGCATTTTAAAATATTTCAACTCATGTCCTGTTGAAAATAAAGTATGCATATTGTTTTTCATTGATAGCCGAAAAACTCGTAATCTTTCCTGTTCATTCAGACCCATCGAAAACCTTGCATTCATGGAGAGCCGTTTCAAAACATATAGCCTGATCACGTTTAGTTTTGCAACGATTAACAATAAATGTTTTTGTGAATAATGCATAGCAGTTGTTCCTCTCTGACGAAGTGCTCCTATGCTGAATGCGGTGGTGTAAGCAATTATTAAGAACCGCGCTTTCGAGATTTTTCGGATTTCTTCGCAGAACCGTGCTCAGATGAGTCACTGAGCAACTGAGCGAAATACACATGGAAACATTTTGTTGAAAGGCTATCTGAACATATTTATGAAACACTTCACCCTAGCTTAGGCTAAGCGGTTTCTGTAATTTTATCGCTGATTGTGATCCCATTAAAAACGGCATTCCGTTATGGCAGGTGTGAAAGCTTTTAAGGGATAAATAAGTGAGGAAAAACCATGATTAATGAATACTTGGAAGTTGGGGCAACCAAATGGTAGAGGGTCCCCATGTCCCCGGTACTGTTTCATACAGACTTTACAATCCCTGTAACATGCGCAAAAAGTGCTAAACGTGGTTTAAGGCTAAGCGGCATTTCGCCGTTTTTGGGTGAGAGCGACACTGAAACGATTCGAAATGTAATGCATGCAAATTATTCATTGGACATCAGCGAGCTGGCGCCGATCACAGATGAAGCCAAGGACTTCATCTCCAAGCTTCTGGTTCTTGACCCAAGGTTAGTCACCCTTATGAATGAACTGAGGTGTAAATACCGAAGAATTCATAAGGTAAAGGAAGGTATGCGTTTCTTGTGAGTACCAAGAAGGCATGTGCAGTTGTTTCGGCCTCATGTCTAGACAGAATTGTTTGCCCGCCTCCTCCTTCCTGAAGTTCGTGTCATTTGGTTGCATGCTATTTTTTTCACTGTTATCGTGTATTATTTTCATTTTTTTGAGAAAGGCTGAAAGTTTCTTTGACGCTTGCAAAAACAAGTTTTCTATAGGAACGTGCAAATGAACATAGAAATACATGAAAGCATGCAAAACAACTGAAAAGATAAAGATTGAAAACGGTCGAATCGTGAATTGCTGCTTTTCTTAATCGTTCTCAAAAAACTCACTGGCAGAGTTTGTGAAGGGTTAGGGAGAGGCAGCAGGGGGCGATTGCGCGGGTTAGATTATTCCGGATTTTAATCATGCGATTGCAGAAAAAGTTCTTTCTTATGTCTCTGTTACTGCCAATGGTTTCATGCCTCAGTCCATTACTCCTAGTGGTCCGTTCCGGTGATATGAATTCGAAGAACTCAGAACGCTAATGATCATAGAATCCGTAGATATGTTTCAGTTAGATTGTTCAGAATTCTTCTGAACTCAGCAGGTTATAAGCTTGAAGCTGCTCTGCAATAGATTCTTTAGTTTTCACTATGGTTTTCTGCTTTCCGTAGCAGCAGCTGCTATGCTTTTTTGATTTTTACTCCTTCCCTCTTCCAGTCCGCGCAAAAATTTGGTGGTCTTTTTCAGAAAGTCATTTCATTTTAAGGAAACGTCTTACGGTCGATGACGCACTTAACCATAGATGGCTCGCTGTTCCGTTCCTTGAGGAAGCAAAACTTGCGTCGGACTGCTTACGCGAGTTTAAATATCGCCACAAATGGCTGGTTTGTTTCAGCGGTTTTTTGCTCATTGATTTCTTTATATACTCCCTCGACTCGTGAATCCTACCGCCATATCTTCCTCTTTTTCCCTACTTCGTTTCGTTTGGTAGTTCGTATCCTATCATCAGTTCTGATGTTTGAGGGCTATGTCTTCCCTTCTGCCCTAGTTTCGCCTCCCTCCTCCCCCCCCCCCCCCAAGCGAAAAGGAAAATGTGAAGTTGAAGCGTTGTGGGTCCCCAGTAAAATTATGCTGTGCACAGCGTTGAGTGTTAAGTGTATACGAGGACCCTTACATATCTTCCAGCATTGTGCAAGCCAATCCACCCCCTCCCCCTCCCCGCATTCCGAACCGTAGTCCATTGGTCACACTTCATAGTCTTGGAAGAGATTTTTGCGATAACTTGAAATAATTTCAAGGAAGCATGTTTATTAGATTTAATAGGTTCTATCATTTTTGAAAAGGCGGTTTACCGCCCTTCGTTTCATGTTTTTTTTTCTGTGAGTATTATTTGTCCCGTGAAGCTAAACCACGCTAAACTAACAAAACTGGTAAAAGTGCGGCAAAAATTGCGTGTGTGACAGGATTCCGGTACATCTGTCAAAGTGCTTGTTGTTGTTTATCGACTGTCTTTTACAACTGATAGAAATTCAGTCCAATCACGAATACGAACACCTAATTTCATCCAGAAAACGATCGTTTTGAAGCATCCGAATGCTATGGCTGAAAGTGCACTGATATTGTCATAGCATGAAGCAACTAATATTTCATCGCACTCTAGCGAGGAAATTTTCCTTTTTTTGGACTCACAGTTTGACTGTAACATCTCCGTCACATTTGACATACCGTCAATATTGGCCTGCGAAAAAATAAATCACTTCCGCATTGCTGCTCACCCTTCCAACATGTTTAGGATGAAGATTTAAAGCTTTTGCTATGCAGTATGTTTTATGCTGATATCAAATGATTAGTCGAAAGCGTATTTGTGATCGTAATAGCTTGAGGTAGTGGTTGCAGGAAAGACGTGTCTTCGTGCAACAGACGCCGTCTGAACAGTTAATCAGTCCTGTGCAGGTAAATCTCCTTTGCCTTTTTCTTTGTTCCACAGTCTGTGAGCTTCTCATCGATCTGTGCAGTTGGTCATAAGATCATCTCGAACAGTGCTTTTGTTGTGTGAAATAAGTAGATATAATTTAATCGTTCAAAAAACAACTTTTCGACTTCTCCATAAAATGAACAAATTTGATCGCAATCCAATGCTGGAGTTCGTTTATTTCGCAGTCAATTTTTTTGTTTTATGGCTGCAGTATACATGTGAGGCCAATTTGTTCTAGTCATTTGCCATCGTTGGGGGATAGCCTTTTTTTAGGTCAAATTTCCCAATTATTGCAGAAACATTCGCGTCCAAATTACGAATAAGCTCCGCTCTCTAATGCAAATGAAAGATTGTTTTCATTATGTAAAATGCGTTATAACCACAAATTTTCAACTTTTATGATGAGATTTTCGTTGCTGTCGGAAAATAACGACAAGAAAACATAAAATGATGATGCTGCACTTTGATTTTTACGCATTGAAAAGTTACGGTTGACTGAGTTTTTCTTTCCTTTTTTTTGAGACAGTCTCATTCGTTTTTAAATACATTTATTATACGTTGCAGCGCAGAGCAGATAATTTGCCGCATTTCGCAAAATTCTCATCGAGCAACCGAGAGCATCTAGGAAACTAAATTGCGGTGGGGGGCGAACATGTGCAGTGCACTCGGTTAAACAGAGCAAATAGCTGAAAGTTAAGTTGGAGAAATGCAGTGTGTACACGCAGCAGTATTTGAGGGCCCAGACGTGCACTTAGCCAGTGCATTGCAACGAACGACACACGGACTTGCTCGTAGTGAACCGTGCAATATTTACGACTACCTGCGCATCAAGGATCCTGTCACCTTGCCTTCGGACGATGCATCTTTCCCTATCACACAACGTTCACCGATGAATGCCACTCTCACCAAAGACAGAAACCGACTTTCGGTAGACGAGAAGCTCGATGGATCGACTCTATCTGGTGGCCATCAGAAAGCAGGGACAGCAGATGAGCAAGTAATTTACTCTGTACACTTTCAGTGTTTTTTCGACTTACTTTGGACAGAAGAAAAATTTCTGCATCAGCTTAGATAACTCATATTCAGTTTTATTGTGAGATGTGGGATCTTTTTTTTCTAATCAGAACAAGACTCTGAAAATGATTCTCCGTTCGCTGCAACTAGTCTTCTCTTGGCAATATAGAGGATATCTTGTCTTTATTCCATGCATAAGATGATAGGATTATTATGAGGCGCACCGATAATCTCTGTGACATCTCCGTTGCAAATAACTAAGTAAGTTGTGATCGTATCGGAGTCTGTGCTAACTTATTTTCAAAATTTAACGTAGTGCGATTTGTATATGTGCAGTAAATCGTCGAAATAACATAGCATTGTTGTAGTTCAGCTCACCGCAGAGCAAGAATGAATCTGAGGGAGGAGAGAGGTACGAAGCGGTTTTTTAAAAAGAAACTCAGTCGAAGAAGAGGCCGGATTTAAGGAGATTCTGTATAAACTGGCATACCAGTCGAGGCTAGATTTTTGCGGAGCGACTTGATTCAGTGATGTGTACTTGTGTATTTTGCAACTGTTTAAGCATACCGTAGTTTATAAACTTTTCGAGGTGGTGTAGTATAGTATAATTCGTAAAATTCGGACGAATTGCAACGCTGCTGCAGATGCCACCGTTGCGACTTGTACGTGGCGAGCATCGTGCCATTGAGGAGGAAATCGCCAATCGCATTCTGTCAGATATATCTGAGGAAAATTCGATCGCCTCTACCGATGAAGTGGAACTGGGTACCCGCAGCGCCAAAGAGGTCTGTATATATTCGTCTACTCTATCTGCGTTCAGTATGTTCTTCCTTGGCGTCCATAGAAACAGTAGAGAATAGAACAGTTTTTAGAAAAGATACGGAGACGTCGTACAGAAATAGAAAAAGGAAGCGACGACGTAGGGCTGACAAAATGAGGAAATGATGCAAGAATTGTACCGAGGTGGTGATGGTTGCAAAGTGATCTGAAGGAGGTGTGGAAGTCAGGATTAACTATTGCAAAGGCTTACGAGAGGAACTGACCCCGAAGACCTCCATCTATGTTTACTTTGCTACAATTTTTATTGCATATAGCTTTGCCTCACAGAATGTTTTGGAACTGGTACTGAATTATGTTTAGCTAATGCTATCGACTTCAAAAATTCAGCATGTTGTTTCCTTGCGATAACTGTGAATTTCATTGCTTTCAAATTATACGAATTATTCGTTTTTTGATTTAATCAGTTCTTTAGGTCTCAAGAGAAGCTGATAGGCAGACCACCTTTTGAGTGGTTGAAAACAGAGCGGCAAGCAGTTTACATTTTTTTAATCTTGTACTGTTTTTCATGAGACGTTTCTTAGCCAACGACAGACCAGAAGGACCATCCGCCGCTTTCTCGCGCTCCCTGAAAAGAAATTCATTTCTGAGGGGAAATAGACCAAATATTATGTTTAAGAAAACAGTGCTTTACAAACCGACCAAAGCGAATGTCTCGAATTGTTTGCGAATTTTCTTGAGATTTTTGAGCTATTTTACGAAATTCAGCATTAGATTAATTAGCTTATCGTTCAAACTTCTTAATAAAGTTCTCCAAGTCTTGTTTTGTTGCTCGAACTTTTTCTTTTATTTACTTTAACATAGTCTTATGACAGTGCGTTCATGACGTGCAATAATGTGAGCTCAAAGTCATATGCACCTCTGGAAGGTGATGTCGCTAAACGTTCTGCGTTATTTCACATCGCAAGCATTTCTTCATTGCAGACCTGTTTGTAAATTTTATCATTTTTGGTTTACGTCGTTCCTTGTGTACAGACCGATGTGCAGCTCGTTTTTGTCTTTTACCAACTTTTCAACATCATCGATCTAGTTGTTCATCATATGAGAAGTGTTGACACGCGTATGTTCAGGGTTGTTAAAGAGGTTTCGAGAGCTAACAAGGGGTTCGCTTGTGGTTTGATCATGCGAGCAAAAATGAGATGTACTTCTTTTCTTCCATGCGCTATTTGTTGTATTGGTATTTCAAGAGACTCAGCTGAATGTTAGAATCTGACGGCATTAATTGACCTGATTTCGTTGCTGATCTTATTAACAGTACCCACCTACATGCATATGATCGGTAGGAACGAGCAGACTTATTGGGTGGTCGTTTTCGAGAAGTAACGTGTTTTTTAAATAATCAACCACAGGAAATCAAAACAGCTGCATGTGAGAAAACGATTGTGGCATAAGCTCAGTGAGAGGAAGTGTGGTTTTCCGATAGCAGCCAATGTGTAGCGTGTTGAGCAATATAGCACGTCTACGCACATCCACTTACACAGTCTCGCTGTTCCTCTGCGAGTGCTAATGTATCGTGTCGATCCTGCTTGGATCACGATTTAGTATCACAGTGATTTTCAAAAGGGTTGTTGCATTTTATCAGTTGCATCCCTCTAATATTTATAAGCCAAATGGTGCCCTTTCTGTTATGCATGAGATTATTATTCATTCGGTCGGTTGACTTCTGTTAATCTGCGTAGGATTTTCATAAAATTTTGCAGAACTTTTTAGCCTGCTCGCTTGGTGGTTTTGCATGCGGAGTGCAAAGTTGCATCATGATTGTATATAATAACTAATAGGGATGATGTGAAACGTTTATTTAGGTGATTTTGATATGTCGCTTTTATGAAATTGATCCGAATAGAAAAATATAATAGAAATTTCGTTATGTATGTTCACCACGTTCTCATGAACCACTTTCAAAAAAGCTAGTCGGTATTTTGCGAATAGGTACAATTTTTGAGGAAGCTGTAACGAACGAAAACAGTAAATATGGATGGGAGAAATAATGTTGTGGCGAGTATCGTTAATGGTAACTCGAAAAGCAAGTGTCTAAAAAGTTCTGTTTATACGATTACAGGCGCTTCAGTTCTCGTTTCAGTTCACAATGGGATTACTGAATTGAACATGCGATACAGCCTCTAGATGATGGGCTAGCCCGGGTTGTAAGCTTCCTGGTTTTGTGTTAGGAGCTTTTCCAGGCCTCCGCTTTGTTCATCAGAAGTCTTCTTCGTTCAGAAGTCCTTTTCCTTAAAGTTACATCTGAAAATAGCTAACCTTAGTGCGGTGGATAATCTGAATTTTTATAGAAGTACAGCTAGCTATAACTCGAAAATTCTGTTATTTCACGCTCTGAGCGTGTTTATACATTCTAGCTTTCGAATACCTCCTCTCTTTGATCAGCTTTACATTCAGAAGATCGTATAAGCTCTTCTGCTTCCCCCTTCCCCTTTTCTGCATGGTTTCATTCCATCTGGAGCGAGAATAGCAGGGCCGCTATTAGACATCACGGAATAGTTGCACAAGCAAAAAGTCGTCAATATTTTCGCTTTAAATAAATTTGTTGACTTCGATTACTGTTGGTAAACTTGCTTCGAAAATGTAGTCTTTAGTAGCAACATCATTAGTTAATGATATCTGATGAGCTATTTCAGCCGAAACGGCCGCGTCAGCGTAAGAGCCGTAGTCGGTCTTCGACGCCGAATGCAGAGGGCTACTCACAAGAAACCACTCCACTTATATCGCCTGCACTGACTATCGAAAGCGTTGAGACCACTTCGCATCAGCAGTTCTTCCCAGACAGTGCCGAGCTGGTTCGAACATTCTTTTCAAAGCTACCTTTGCAAATTTTTTTGCATCAAAATTGCTTGAGCACTCCCACTGTTCTCAGGGTAAATGGCAAGTCGGAAATGACGTTTTGCGCTGTGTACACGCATTCGAAATGAATCAATTTATCGGAATCCCTACGCTCTCATAAATGATGCTGTTTTTGGAAACAGAATAGTGATTTTTTCGAATGAAAGAATTTCTCAGTAGAAGCAAGTTAGGCAGTTAGGTTTCTTTATTACTGATATTTGTTGCAGTTGCACCATCCTGGGCAGCTCGATCCAAAGGTACCCGTTGGAGCGCCACTCTTCCTCGAGGAACTTTCTCGACCACATGCTCTTGTTCTTCAAGGTCCTCAATGACCTTCTTCATCAGTTTTTTTGCCAAAAAATGAATGGAAATGTACCTGAGAATGTTTCAACTTTTTCTTTTGGAAGTGTTCAGCTTTGCCATTTCATCATTTTCACACATTTAATTATGTACAGATAATCTATGCGCAACACAGAACGAATGCACTTCTGTGTTGTACACAGCCCATATAACAGCAGCCTTGCTGATTATCGGAATGTGAGCGCACAGAGGTTGTCAGTATTATTAATGGCGATTTCTGAACTTTTTTTGGTTAAATGAGAGGATGTTGTGGCGTTCGCGTATGTTTTTTTCAAAAATAACCTTTGAGTTCGTGTGACTTCTGAGTGTCATCGATATTCCTCTTATATATAGCGTTATGTCAAAATGAGAAATTCATCAGAAATCAAACACGATCATGCTCGAAAACAATCCAAGATATATCCATTTTCAGGGCAGGATAGTCCACAGCACTCGTCACGTTCACTGAGTCCTCGAAGCCCTCGTTCGCTGCCTGGTACGAAAAGTCCTGTGGTTTTATCGCCTGGAAAGGAATATTCTATGGAGGTAATATATCCATTTTCAGGGCAGGATAGTCCACAGCACTCGTCACGTTCACTGAGTCCTCGAAGCCCTCGTTCGCTGCCTGGTACGAAAAGTCCTGTGGTTTTATCGCCTGGAAAGGAATATTCTATGGAGGTAATAATTGGTCTTGGTTCTTTCCTTGCGAATGCAAATTATCAGTGTGCATTTCGTTTTCCATCTTTTCACTGGTTATGCTTGTGTTCGCCATTCAAACTACTTAACAGATCAGTTTATTGTGTAACGCAAAAAGATAAAATGTCTCAGAAAATATCTATTATAAAATAAGAATTTCTGAATTTGAAGGTGATTATTGCAACGAAAATGGGTGTTCCGCAAGTGGCACAACCGCATTTCGAGACAGCTGGCGAAATACCGCCGAAATTGGTGCCATCTGAATCTGAGAAGCAGAAGGCGAAGCCATCGGTGCACGAGGACGAGTTCAACAGTCTCATAAATCAAATCGAGATGATGAAAGAGAGGAGGAGAAAAGAGGTTATCTTATTTGTTTTTCATGATTGTTCATTCAGCTGTGATATTTCTTTACTTCCAGTGAATGAAGAAGGAAACAGTCATTTAGTGTTGAAGTTGAAAAAATGCTTCAAAATGGCTGTGAATGTGTTGAGAAATTTGTTGCGTAATATTTTAACCCCTTAAACATGTTTTTTGAAAGTCGACGCTTAATGACTTCATTTTCAAGTTATTCGACCGGTCGAGCATTTCATGACTTCATCTGTGTTATATTATCGAATCCCGTTCTTATCAGAACAAGTTCAGTGGAAATCTACCGTTTATCGATGTAAACAGTTGTGGAGAACTAAGATAACGTGCGATTAAAACGATAAATAATGTAACCTAACGAATAACAACTGAATGTTCTGATATAATTTAAGAATGAACTTTCCAGCGAGAGGAAATGGAGAAATACCGGCCGAAGAACATCTACAGAGAGGATATCGAATTTGAAAGACCTAAAATTGACGAAGACGATTTTCCGTGGGAGAGCAATTACCAGGTTGTAACGAGTTTTTTTTCTGGATATTTCGAAAAGAAGCAAATCATATCGTATAATAATGCTTGCTGTTTCTTTAGACGGTACTCTGCGCTTGCTTAGCATCTTTTTGGCGCAATAATTCTTTTCTCTGTCGAAACTGTATATTCCATAGGGAGTCAGTTACACAATTCAGAATAAATCATTTTGATGTTGTCATGCAATCCAATAAGAGTAGGCCTGACGAAAGTCACCAAAATAACTGTTTTGGCATCTTGTGGTCGTTGGAGGCGATCTCTAGGAGAACCGATTCGAATGAGCATCAGAAGAATGGAAGAAATGCATTCATTTAAGAAGTCCGAGAAATGCATTCATTTAAGGAGAGAGAGAGAGAAATTTTTTTCTTGCGCGCATGGTTTTGTTAAAATGGTGTGAAATATGTTGTTAACTGACTCGAGTAACCTCCACACTGGCAGATTGGACCGGAGACGTTCTTGTTGGCTACACGTGGAGCCGCGTTCAACGCACGCGTTCGTGATTATAGAAGAGAACTTTGGGGTGATGGCGCGCCATTCGTTACCGAAGGCATCCTTGGCTTCAGAAACCAAGACATTTCAGTGAGAGAAAGGAGAAGGTACTCTATCGTGCATTGGAAGGGGAATGGAAATATTAAAGAATTTTTCTGCATATTCCATAATTTATTCCTTATCCGGTCGTGCATTTTATCACAAAATCTAGATTTAATGCAATGAACACTAGTTCCTCATTTAGAAAAAAACATCTCTATGCTTTTTCTCGCGTTATATTTGACAAACAGAAAGTGCAATTAATATTTTGATGAAATTGCGTCGCATAAAAACATTGAACTCGGCGTGCAACTTCGTCGTGCGACGCTTTCCTATAGACATCTGAGGATCTGAGGACGCTGCAGTGTTCGAGCAAATTCTTTACTCTTTATTGCGAAAGTTTGCACGAGACAAACCTAACGGCTCAATATTGTGCGATTGTTGGTCGACCGTTCATTTCAGATTCACGGATCTTGTCCGCGAGGACGCCGACATCGCAAGATCGGTTGATAATCTCGATAGGGACATGCGAGGTTCACGAAGCGGTGCAGTTCGACGCATCCAGTCGGATATTAGCAAATTGGAACCAACACCAACAAGAAAGGATGGAAGTGAACCTCTTATGAATATCCATAAACACTACCGTCTATGACTGTCCATTTTTTTTTTCACCCCTAAAAATGCTCTAGTACGTTTCCTCGTCAAGTGATGGCCCAAGTTTACAATGTTGCTCGTGAAATTCGATAAGATTTCAAAAATTGAGCTCAACAAGTCGAAATTCTAGTGTGAAAGTGAGAAGTATATTGATCGATCTTTCAGTGAGGAGTAGGTGTATTCAGTTAGAGGCAGCCGAACAAGTGCATTTCGTTTGGAGCAGTATAAGCATTTTGAAGCGACAAATTGCAGCCTTTGGAGCAATCTTCAAGAGACGTCTGAAAGACGTCGCATTCACGGAGGGTGCAACGGAAGCGATTTTTGAATGCGAGGTGATTGGCAATCCGAGGCCGAATGTTGTCTGGTTCTATCACGAGAGTGCCATCAGCGATGATGGCAAATACAAAGTAAACATTATTTGCTAGCTTTTCACTTCTCTTAATCGGCAGTACCAAAAGCAACATAATTTACTTCTGCTGAAATCCTCTTGAAAGGAAGTTCACAGTGCTAAAGAAATCGCCTGGAAAGGAATATTCTATGGAGGTAATAATTGGTCTTGGTTCTTTCCTTGCGAATGCAAATTATCAGTGTGCATTTCGTTTTCCATCTTTTCACTGGTTATGCTTGTGTTCGCCATTCAAACTACTTAACAGATCAGTTTATTGTGTAACGCAAAAAGATAAAATGTCTCAGAAAATATCTATTATAAAATAAGAATTTCTGAATTTGAAGGTGATTATTGCAACGAAAATGGGTGTTCCGCAAGTGGCACAACCGCATTTCGAGACAGCTGGCGAAATACCGCCGAAATTGGTGCCATCTGAATCTGAGAAGCAGAAGGCGAAGCCATCGGTGCACGAGGACGAGTTCAACAGTCTCATAAATCAAATCGAGATGATGAAAGAGAGGAGGAGAAAAGAGGTTATCTTATTTGTTTTTCATGATTGTTCATTCAGCTGTGATATTTCTTTACTTCCAGTAAATGAAGAAGGAAACAGTCATTTAGTGTTGAAGTTGAAAAAATGCTTCAAAATGGCTGTGAATGTGTTGAGAAATTTGTTGCGTAATATTTTAACCCCTTAAACATGTTTTTTGAAAGTCGACGCTTAATGACTTCATTTTCAAGTTATTCGACCGGTCGAGCATTTCATGACGGCATCTGTGTTATATTATCGAATCCCGTTCTTATCAGAACAAGTTCAGTGGAAATCTACCGTTTATCGATGTAAACAGTTGTGGAGAACTAAGATAACGTGCGATTAAAACGATAAATAATGTAACCTAACGAATAACAACTGAATGTTCTGATATAATTTAAGAATGAACTTTCCAGCGAGAGGAAATGGAGAAATACCGGCCGAAGAACATCTACAGAGAGGATATCGAATTTGAAAGACCTAAAATTGACGAAGACGATTTTCCGTGGGAGAGCAATTACCAGGTTGTAACGAGTTTTTTTTCTGGATATTTCGAAAAGAAGCAAATCATATCGTATAATAATGCTTGCTGTTTCTTTAGACGGTACTCTGCGCTTGCTTAGCATCTTTTTGGCGCAATAATTCTTTTCTCTGTCGAAACTGTATATTCCATAGGGAGTCAGTTACACAATTCAGAATAAATCATTTTGATGTTGTCATGCAATCCAATAAGAGTAGGCCTGACGAAAGTCACCAAAATAACTGTTTTGGCATCTTGTGGTCGTTGGAGGCGATCTCTAGGAGAACCGATTCGAATGAGCATCAGAAGAATGGAAGAAATGCATTCATTTAAGAAGTCCGAGAAATGCATTCATTTAAGGAGAGAGAGAGAGAAATTTTTTTCTTGCGCGCATGGTTTTGTTAAAATGGTGTGAAATATGTTGTTAACTGACTCGAGTAACCTCCACACTGGCAGATTGGACCGGAGACGTTCTTGTTGGCTACACGTGGAGCCGCGTTCAACGCACGCGTTCGTGATTATAGAAGAGAACTTTGGGGTGATGGCGCGCCATTCGTTACCGAAGGCATCCTTGGCTTCAGAAACCAAGACATTTCAGTGAGAGAAAGGAGAAGGTACTCTATCGTGCATTGGAAGGGGAATGGAAATATTAAAGAATTTTTCTGCATATTCCATAATTTATTCCTTATCCGGTCGTGCATTTTATCACAAAATCTAGATTTAATGCAATGAACACTAGTTCCTCATTTAGAAAAAAACATCTCTATGCTTTTTCTCGCGTTATATTTGACAAACAGAAAGTGCAATTAATATTTTGGTGAAATTGCGTCGCATAAAAACATTGAACTCGGCGTGCAACTTCGTCGTGCGATGCTTTCCTATAGACATCTGAGGATCTGAGGACGCTGCAGTGTTCGAGCAAATTCTTTACTCTTTATTGCGAAAGTTTGCACGAGACAAACCTAACGGCTCAATATTGTGCGATTGTTGGTCGACCGTTCATTTCAGATTCACGGATCTTGTCCGCGAGGACGCCGACATCGCAAGATCGGTTGATAATCTCGATAGGGACATGCGAGGTTCACGAAGCGGTGCAGTTCGACGCATCCAGTCGGATATTAGCAAATTGGAACCAACACCAACAAGAAAGGATGGAAGTGAACCTCTTATGAATATCCATAAACACTACCGTCTATGACTGTCCATTTTTTTTTTTCACCCCTAAAAATGCTCTAGTACGTTTCCTCGTCAAGTGATGGCCCAAGTTTACAATGTTGCTCGTGAAATTCGATAAGATTTCAAAAATTGAGCTCAACAAGTCGAAATTCTAGTGTGAAAGTGAGAAGTATATTGATCGATCTTTCAGTGAGGAGTAGGTGTATTCAGTTAGAGGCAGCCGAACAAGTGCATTTCGTTTGGAGCAGTATAAGCATTTTGAAGCGACAAATTGCAGCCTTTGGAGCAATCTTCAAGAGACGTCTGAAAGACGTCGCATTCACGGAGGGTGCAACGGAAGCGATTTTTGAATGCGAGGTGATTGGCAATCCGAGGCCGAATGTTGTCTGGTTCTATCACGAGAGTGCCATCAGCGATGATGGCAAATACAAAGTAAACATTATTTGCTAGCTTTTCACTTCTCTTAATCGGCATTACCAAAAGCAACATAATTTACTTCTGTTGAAATCCTCTTGGAAGGAAGTTCACAGTGCTAAAGAAATATTGATAACTACTTACATTCATTTAGATGAAGTAATGCGTCTTCAGCTTTTCGTGTGCTTAAGATGTTATGTTTTCAGATGATAATTGACGGTGATGTTTATCGTCTCAGAATCGATCGTGTTTCGCTGGCTGATCTAGGCGAATATTCGTGCACAGCAACAAATGAAAATGGTACCGATCGAACAACAGCTCGACTGCTTGCTGGAGGTATAAACTTATTGATATTATTGACATAAGATTTTGTTAAGTTACAAGCATAACAGTCTATCCTACTGTTTTATAAGCATAAGAATTTGTTCTGTGGTTAAGTTCTCGAAGCACATCCCTGGAAATTTTTTAAAAAAGCATTGTTCACATTGGATTTCGGCATAAATATCATTAACAGTGGTTATGGAGGATTCTGATTATCTGAAAAAAACTGTAACTTTTTCATTGCATGCTTCACTTCTGATGCACATATGGCGGTTCTTTTCTGTAATACAGCTGTATGTTTCTCTACATCAACCGATTTCTAACAGCTTATTTTTACTCGTTAATCTTACCGATATGGATTCAGATACGCCTGGTAGGACGGGCCGGCCGGAGATTGAACTCTCATCGGATACTGAGGTGTTCATAACTTGGGAGGCACCTTCGATGAGCTCATGTCTGGAAGGTTACACTTACAAGCTCGAAATGAGGCCAGCAGGTAGGAAATGTGCTTGGTCGCACTATTCTAAAATCGCTTCCTATCATCAATGAAAATGTAAAGTGCCGTAGAACCGGAATATCAATCCCACCGGCTTGAAGATAACAGTTTTTATTCCTTTTGATCCCTGCGTAACATTTTCAGCTTGTATGAAACCCTCGAACAAGCACTTCTTTTATATTTCAGGGCCTGGAAAAAAGTAATATGAACCTTGTTGTATGCACTCTACCAAAACATTTTAGAAAGACTAGAAAAACTGTATGCTTTTTCCCGACCATATATCTCACTGGATTAGGTGTTCTGCCTCCATTATACGTCTTATTCCCTCGCCCCTCCTCTTCCTGTTCTTTCTGCTTCAGCCTCTCCTGCTGTCTTCGAAATAACCGGAAACATCCAAACAGTTTTACGGTACTATTGGTGAAATTGCTATTTGTTTCCTTTCACAAGCTAGCATGTTTTTATGGTTGTGAATATAGATCTTATAAAACAGAGTTTAGCAGATAAAGTTGAACGCTGATTCTCATGGTAAGCAGAAATATGTGGAAGGGCTGGTTGGCAGAGCAAAAGAATTTTGCTGTGACTATTTTCCGAAATCACTCCAAACGTGTTCGCAGTCGTTCAGTTGCGCGAAATGCAAATGTGTATGAAATATTTGCAATATTGCGCTTGACGAATAGCCGCAACTTTTGTTTTACGCTACGAGCGAACGCATTTCTTTTTGCCAGTTTTCATGTGGAAGGGTAAGTAAGTCTACTTTGTATGCTTTGTATTTGCCAGATTGTTTCAATTTTTATTGATGGCCTTCGCTGTCTTGTATTATACGACCGTTTGTTTGTATATGCAGCATTCAAACTGCTGACGGTTTTTTTTAAAAATTTTCAGTCGACATATCGAGAAACATATCCCCACTTTCTTTACTTTTTAACTGTCTCCGATATCTCTTTCTAAAACTTTATTATGGGAAAAAGCACTTAGAATTTATTGTGCTAATTGTAAATAGTAAACACAGAAAACCTTTTAGGCGAGAATGATCATTTTTCTGAATGGCGATTGGTTTCTAATGAAATAGACGAAGAGGCGGTTGTGGTTCGTCATCTGAGTCCTTTGGGTGTATATCAGTTTAGAGTGACGGCGAAAAACGCTTTCGGATGGGGTGCTCCTTCGTTAACGTCGCGCATCATTCGCACGCATCCGAAAGGTTAAGTTTACTGTCGAAGTGTTGCGTGGTTCACCATGTGTATCTGTTTTCGTAATTTTGTACTAAATTTGGCGTTCATTGGATATAACGACAAGTTCAGAAATAAATGTTTCTTGGCTAATCAACGTTTATCGTTCTCGGTGACCGATCAGATTAAGTATTCATTACAAGCGAAAAATTCCTATTCTGAGATGGTTCTTTTTTTTGGCACGGTAGCACTTGCGTTATTTGTGAATTTTAAACAGTGCAACACTTTTGTTTTTTACATATCATTCTTTGATGCCTAAAAGTGTTCTAATCAATTTTACGTGACTCTACAGATGAAGGTCTTTTCGAGTAGTACTATGTGAGTGAAAGAGAAAAGTAAACGCGCGTAAATCTCGGTATTGGTTTTGAAGCTTAGCGTAACTCACTACTTTGACTATATACGGTATTTATTCAAATTTGCCCAACGTTTCGAAAATTCGTCAGCATCGAATAGTCGTTAATAGCCTTCTGCACTACGCGCAACAAGCTAAAGAAAATATCAAAATGTGCACTGCACATTTTGATTGTATCATTGAAGGCGTTGTATCAAAATTAGTATCAAAAATTGATTAGTATCATTGAAGGCGTCAGTCATTGGAGGATTCGCACCTCTTTTCATTGTCATCCTGTCGCACTTCGTCTTTTATCACATGTCGATCACTGAATCCAGTCTTTATATTCTTTATCCAATTCCAGAGATGTAAGTAATGGTCGATTAATGACCCTTATAATGTCATCTAAAGAATTTCCGGGTTTTCAGAAACTATGCTTTTTCTCTTAAGCTGTTAAATCTTATTTCTTTGTCTTACTGATGGACACTTTGTGCGATATCCAGGCTTCACCAAAACATGTAAATTCCGAAGCGCATTTTGTGGTGTTATTTAACTTATCCATTTATTCTTTCGTAGGTAGCATTTTTACTTAAGAAATGCCACCAACTGATTAGTGTCGCTAATTAAACTAATGCTTTGTGGTAGAAGGACACTGAGCCTATCGCAGCTGCAAAATTCCGCATAGTTCAAAAAGAGCGCTTTCAGGATCACCGAAGCTCCAAACTGATATTCTGAAGCAGCAGTATCACTTATGCGTCCTCTCAAAGCCCGCAAAGCTGCAACATCCTGCTCAATCTCTTGGAGGAATAGCCGAAGAGGACGAAGATGAGACACCGTCTGAAGTCATACAGACCAAGATCCTAGCTTTTTCCGTAAACGAAACTGAGGATCCTGAAAAGCGCTTCCAGGTTTGCAGTCTCTACCGAAATTCGAAGTTTTGAAGTCGCATTTTAATGGTGTAATTGCAGCGTTACGCATGCTATGCTACGGTGACACTTTAAATGTGTTAAATCGAATTTTCTGCGTAGAGAGAACTTCTTTATAAGTTTGGCGAACAGCACTGAGCAGTGGGTCAGTGCACCGCTTTTTACATTAATATTGCACTACTTAGAGCGCAAAAAGTGCGCACGCGTTTGTTTCTCTAATTCAGTCGATATGTCTGCACCGTTCCCTTTCTATTTCTTCCCTTTTTACATCATTCTGCACCTTTTCTCTTCTGCTTCTACCTCTGAAAAACCATATGTGCACTGTTCTGCCCAACTTCATTTTCGTATCAATACTTGGCTGTACTATTGTACAGTGCGGTACAGTAGAGTGCAAATAGCTCAAATGCTTGTTGGTAAAGTGATATTACCGTTAGTTATTAGAAGCTGTATCTTACTTCTATCAAACGTTTACTTTAGAATCAGCACAAAATGCTGTTTTTGCTACTGCCAAGTTTTTTTTTTCCGGGTTTTCAGAAACTATGCTTTTTCTCTTAAGCTGTTAAATCTTATTTCTTTGTCTTACTGATGGACACTTTGTGCGATATCCAGGCTTCACCAAAACATGTAAATTCCGAAGCGCATTTTGTGGTGTTATTTAACTTATCCATTTATTCTTTCGTAGGTAGCATTTTTACTTAAGAAATGCCACCAACTGATTAGTGTCGCTAATTAAACTAATGCTTTGTGGTAGAAGGACACTGAGCCTATCGCAGCTGCAAAATTCCGCATAGTTCAAAAAGAGCGCTTTCAGGATCACCGAAGCTCCAAACTGATATTCTGAAGCAGCAGTATCACTTATGCGTCCTCTCAAAGCCCGCAAAGCTGCAACATCCTGCTCAATCTCTTGGAGGAATAGCCGAAGAGGACGAAGATGAGACACCGTCTGAAGTCATACAGACCAAGATCCTAGCTTTTTCCGTAAACGAAACTGAGGATCCTGAAAAGCGCTTCCAGGTTTGCAGTCTCTACCGAAATTCGAAGTTTTGAAGTCGCATTTTAATGGTGTAATTGCAGCGTTACGCATGCTATGCTACGGTGACACTTTAAATGTGTTAAATCGAATTTTCTGCGTAGAGAGAACTTCTTTATAAGTTTGGCGAACAGCACTGAGCAGTGGGTCAGTGCACCGCTTTTTACATTAATATTGCACTACTTAGAGCGCAAAAAGTGCGCACGCGTTTGTTTCTCTAATTCAGTCGATATGTCTGCACCGTTCCCTTTCTATTTCTTCCCTTTTTACATCATTCTGCACCTTTTCTCTTCTGCTTCTACCTCTGAAAAACCATATGTGCACTGTTCTGCCCAACTTCATTTTCGTATCAATACTTGGCTGTACTATTGTACAGTGCGGTACAGTAGAGTGCAAATAGCTCAAATGCTTGTTGGTAAAGTGATATTACCGTTAGTTATTAGAAGCTGTATCTTACTTCTATCAAACGTTTACTTTAGAATCAGCACAAAATGCTGTTTTTGCTACTGCCAAGTTTTTTTTTTCAAAAAATCTGATATTTTTCGCCTAAGATCGATCTGCTCTGGCCTTCTTGCGTTTTCCATTTCGCAATTTAAGAAAAGATTCAAGAATTTTTCTTCAGTTTTTCACAGTCGACCTGTCGAAAAAAAAAGAAAGTTTTATCGGAATTTATTCCGAAAAACCACGAGAACTGCTCGCCTCATTTGAATACAACAGACATCAAATCACAGTTATCCCTCCTTTTTTTTCATAAGGAACTTCATTTGATCCTGTTGACAATTTGTTGTATTTATAGTTTTAATCCCTTCTAAAACTCTAAAATGTAGTTGATGGAGGAGTGTTGCTGTTAATACAAAAGGTTGTGTGCCCATAATTTTCATAAGCTGAATCGCAAATTCGCGTAAACATTAAAATTGCCATTAAGGATTTGACGTGTTCGTCAAACACCACTGTCTATTTCTTCTCCGAAATGGAATCAGTTGCAGTTGGGATCGGAGTTGTGGCGTGGCCGTTTTTCGCTTATTTTGAACTCGAATGATACGAGGGCTGAAATCGGGCAAAAATGTGCCGCTAAAATAATGCAATACTCATCGGAGGATCAACAGTCTTTACGGGAATTCGAAGCGCTGAAAGAATGTCAGCATGAAAACGTATTACATCTTATTGCCGCCTACCGAAAGTTTGTTTCCGTTTATTTTCCTTTGTTCTGCTTTCATTTTTCTCATCCAATAGCTATATTCATTCTACTCTTCAGCACACAGTTTTCTAGTCTCAAGAAGGCACAGCTTTCATTTGTCAATTTTATTTCTGAATTCGGTAACCAATTTTTGACCTGTTGATTCTCCCTCATTATTATGGGTTTGCATGCTGAGCAACACCGCATAATTCGAAGAGAAATAAATGTATGTTGCGATTGGGAATGGATGAAAGTCCGTAACAGTTCTTCGTAAGAATGTTTTTCTTAGTGGACGAGCATTCGACGAAATATTCAAGTAGCGCTGCTTAAACTGTTTTTAGTTGTTTACGTGTTGAGCGACACGGGATCCTTCGAAGGGAATGGGGAATTCACTAGAGAAATCGATTGCATAAATATCGTCATTCCTTTTCGCAACTTATAGAAGGACATGTTACCAGCATGTAAATGCTCTATGCTTTTGTTGCTTATAAACCTCCAAGAAAAAATTTTACCGCTTGTTTTCTTTTTCTAGATACTGATACAGAAATTTGCAGTAAATGCTCTGAGGTTTTTTCTTTGACTTCTGTGCGTTCAGAAGCATTTCTTCATCGTGTGTTGGCACTTCTATGAATAATCACACATGAAAAGTGCTAAGAAAATTACGCTCTATCTATCTCTAGTAGTGTATGCAGTTACGTGCTCATCACGGTAACGGGTGGTAGTGGATGAGAGGTATGCTGTTTGAGGGGTGACATCATGTATTTGTTTACGGAGAAGCTTCACGAGGACATTTTTGAACGATTCACTTATAACGACTATTACAATGAGGAACAAATCAGCAGGTCGGTCGCACAAATTGCTGCTGCCTTACACTGGATTCATTTCAAAGGGTAAGTTCTGCGTTCATCATCACTCCATCGCAGGCGTTCTCTTTCATGTTGCAGTTCACAAACTAGCATCAACGACATCAAACAATTTGTTGGAAGCCTATAGAAATAGCCTTTATGCTGTATAAGAAAACCACTTATCAAGAACAACGTAACTGCACGTTTTTGGTGTCCAGCATTTCGCAAACCATCCTTCAACGATCTGCTTTTTCGCCGATCATATCGTCGCGTTCGTACTTACTTACAACCCGTCATTCAGTTCTCCATTTTTTTTTAGATTTAAAAAAGTCACATATATTCGTTTTTCTCTTTGTTAGCCAATCTAGATCCAACATAAGCCTTCGAAAAGTAAACATCACTTTCAGATAGGCTCTTGGTTACAAAGAATCAAACTACTAACCACTGCGGCCCTTCAAAAGTTAATCTAGATAGGTCCAGGTTCAAATCAGCGATGAGGCGGGCGTATCATTACCTCCAATTACGCGCTTGAGCACTAAGCGGTGAATGCTACGCCGCATGGTAAACTCAAATAGAGGATTTGATAGTACGTTTAAGTAGCGGATCGCCTACTTCCTCTTTTCTGTTCTGTTTTGAATTAACATATTTTTACGCATGAAGTTTGCTTGTGTTCTTTGAACGGGATAGACTGCGCGGAACGGAGATGTTGTCTAATGAAGTTAGAGCATCATATATGCCTACCAGCTATGGCGAACTGCGGCAACGAACTTTTGTATTTCAGAATTGCACATCTCGACGTGCGACCATCGAACATAATGTTCGTTTCGAGGCGTTCTTGGCAGTTGAAACTGATTGACTTTGGCTCAGCGCAGACCATATCACCTGAGGCAAAAGTGCCATCACCATTGAACGCTCATTGGGCTGCACCTGAACTTTACCAAACCGAACAACCGATTACTGTCCAGAGTGACGTTTGGGGTCTCGGGATCATCGCATTCTGTTTGTACGTTTCATTGCGCTTATAAAATAAATAGCCCCTATAAATTGGCAAAATGTCAACTCTAAAGTTTCACTTAAGCATACGTGGAATATGGTGTAGCCAGGGTAGACATTCTGCGGTTTTGTGGCTGCCAAAAGTGTAGCCTTATCAGTTGTAGCGATAGGAATGAAACAGTGATGACAGTTATTGTTGTTATTAAACACTCGTCTAGTTTATCATTATTAATTTCAAACTTTTAGGTTTCATTGTGATTTGAAAGTTTTAACACTGTCGAGTCCAACGAGATCCCATTATTTCCATGGCTTAAGTGATCTTGATCATCCGCTAAATCTAAGAACACTCGAAATATTCACAGCCCTCACCAACACTTTTTGCAAGGAATATACTATTTTATTTTAAAATGTCCCCACAGCATGAGTGCCTCTTTTCAGGCTGAGTGGTTTCCATCCGTTTTCATCAGAAGGGGATACGGATATCGAGATAAAGGAGAGCGTTCTACACGAGAAATGTAATCCGAATCTCATTTTTGTGCAAGCCTCACAAGAATCGCTTCGTTTCGTCACATGGGCACTCAAGAAGAACCCACTGTACGCTTCTTTTGTAATTCACTTTTCAACGTTATCATGACAGTGGCAACCCATTGAGACACTGCTAAATTGTTACGTATTTTGCGCTTCTCTCCCAATTTTAGCAGTATTTATTTGGTCGTTTTGCTATGGGAGGCGATTGCTTGTCAACTCCCTACGTAGTATTATTGTCCTGGTGTAAGTGTTTCGAAGAATTTCTGCTTTACCATTTGTTGAGATTCAGTGCAAAGATGGATTAATTTCCGAATTCTGCTTTGCCAGGGTGCAACCCTCATTCGGGAAGGATGTTCAGTTCCATAGAGTACAAGATGTCACAAATACTGCCAGTGTTTGTTCAGATTTTACGTTTACAGTGTTCCTTTTTCGAGCTATATTGCATACTATGCTTGAAGTTTCTATGCTGGTCGATAGAGTTGCCAGTATATGAAGAATCATTTTCAGTTAGCAAATACCATATGACAGTGAGTGTATTTTGTGTAATGGGCTAAAAGCTATTTGATTCAGGAGGCGTATGCGTACCGGTGAGGCGCTCACCCATCGATGGCTTTCAAACGACAGCTCGATGGTTCGTCGACGGGAAACGATAAAATATCCAAGCAGTAGATTGCAGAAAACGGTGCTGTTCACTGCAGCACCAACAAACACCACTCTCTCGCCTGCACTGGCTGCTATTGTGCCCAAATGAGATCTTTGATTGCTCACTTCCCTCTGTTGACTCTCCCGCGCCCATCCCTCCTTCCCCCCCTCCTCCATCTTCTCACTCGATACGGCTATCGTCTTGCAGTGCTGAGATCACTTCCGTGCAGCTCGCTTCCTTCTCATGCTTGTGCAGAAGATGAACAAATTTGTCACTTTTCAAGCGCCTATTTGAAACGAACTTAGCATTTTGACGATACACTGAAAATATGTGCAGCATTTTGGTATGTATTAAAAATGTGCAAAACGCTCTGCACACCAATGCAAAGCGTTTCAAGCAAAATTTTTGATACTGGATTGAAAGTATGTGAAGCATTTTGAGACGTACTGAGAACTGCCTTAGAAATGGCGAGCTAAGCATCACCCTTCCTCCTGAAACATTCGATAAACGTCGTTGTACGCATTCGTTTTTGATTGAGCGACTGTTGTGCTTCAGCGAGTATATAGCTTAGTGAACGGACATTGTAAGTCGTCTCTGCGCCTCGATGATAGTTTTGCCTGTACGGATCGATCGACGACGCCGCGCAACATTTCGGCACCGATTGCGCCTTATTTTTCAATCATAAAAATTTGTAGTATCGTTGTTCTGCAGCGCAGTTTCATTGCAGTACACTTACTATTTCGACCAACCACCAAATTTACCTGTATCAGAAGAATTTTGTAAAACGAGTTTTTAAAGTGAATTTGCAGTCCTGACCAAAATTGTTTATAATAAATGCCCAAAAACCAAAAGAAGAATATTTAGTTGCGCACAAAAATTTTCGCTCGGCTTGTGATCAAGCATTAGCTGTTAACGTGCACTGTGTAATGGTGGTGGTCGAACAACTGGCCCAAGACGTCAGACTTGCTGTTGCCGTTAATTTCCGTTTTTCCAAAAGTTTTTGCATCGTCCCTTTGAAATTTTTTCAATGTACATTATGGCTACAACGGTCCGCATCGTATGAACCCAACCTTGCGTCCAACAGATCGAATTTAAGGGCATCTGTTTTCTTGACCTATCCTTTTCGCCTTGCAATATCGTATGCGCCAATCTTCCTTCGTTTGGAAGTTTTCAAATATCGCCCGTTATACTTACCAAGGTATATAGCGTTTAGTTTTACGATTCTCAAGTAGAAATTGTCGCGCATAAAGAAAAACGTGCGTTTGCACACATACGTGCATACGTGCTGACACGGTGGTCGTACGGTGCGCTTTCACTTCGACGAAAAACATGTAAAAAACATTTCATCGGATGGTTGGCGTACATCGGTGTCGACGAAACATTTGCGCCACAGATGAAGCATAGCGAACGTCCGAAATTTTGCAGTATCTTCAGGCTAATCACTACTCACGTTAACTGCTTTCTGAAAACACTCCTTAGAGAGGTCGAAGTTGTGCGGAGTGCACATTTTTGGAATTCTTCTTTCATCTGCCTTCCAAATCCGTTTTGCAAAACGTTGATTGACCATCGAAAAACACTTCGAATTTTAGGTTCTCCTTCAGCGGTGAAATTTATCGCGTTTGTTTTTGCAAACTGTACGGCCAAGATTATGAAACAGAAAGAAATAAGCAACAGTTAATTGCAACGGAGCGATGATAGCACGCGATTATTTAGCGAATGGGACGATCGAGAATTTTGCAATAAACTGCACGATTGGCCTCGTCGCATATTTTACTCTCAGAGAGTTTGTCGTTTGCTCGTAAGCCATAACATATCACGAAACGCTTTAAAATTGAATGTTACCCAGTTTTTGAGTCATTCGTATATCGCCGTCGCGGTTCGTCCGTTTCGTTTTGAGACTATAGTCTCTGAACCGTAACAGAACCCAATCCTTTGTTCGATAGTGTGAGGCTCTGGCGTCAGCCCAGTTATACACAACATAAGCCTTCGTTTTGTAGCGGACCGTTAGCCCCTACTCAGCATTAAAATACATGTCCCAGCTTCATTGCGGAACTTCTACTTCTTTGTCGTTAAGAAAAAGGTTCTGGCCTCTATAAAAATAAGAGGTACACTGGGATATAGGCACGATATACGCACTTTCATTTGCAGTCGTCTTATTCGTGCAAGAAACGTTTGAGAACGAAACAAACAGCGCTTGACTATCACCCATTTTGGTTAAGCATAAACATTCCTGATTGACCAGCCATAAGACAAGTTCAGTGTGTGCTTCACATTACAGCATGTCCCTGTGTTCCGAGAAGCAACTTTGCCGCCTGCTATGTGTATTAAAAGATACGCATCCGTTAAACGACGTTTTAGCCTTTGCAACTGGGAGGTTTGGGCATGTGTTTTTTGACGACAATTTGACAACCTTCTGCATCACAAGACGACAATTTGACCACCTTTGAAAGCTTAGTGTCCATTTCTTGATGACAATTCAATGTGTTCTTCACTATAACTTAAGCATCTGTTTACGGATGAGTCTTTAACCACTACAGCATAAAACATCTAAGTCTGTGTTTAATAACGGGACTTAGCTACTGCTTGCCGCATTTCCAAATCCCGCCTCCTTGTGCACTTTTATTCTCTGCCACATGTTAAAATATATGCCTGTTTTGAATGATGGAGATTTTAACCTCTAGGCAATAAGAAACTTCAGGCGTGTAGTTCATTTCAATTTTTTTGTACCTTTCCACCATCATGAAAACTTCGCCTATGCTTGGTGTTGGAAACTCAGCCTCTGTTCCGTATTGATGCGGATGGCTGTTTTGAGTGATGACGATTTGATCTGACGTCGCATGAAGGCTCGTCGTTCAGTTGCATGACGGGACATTAGCGTATGTAGGAGAAGGTTACGCTGTTGTTTTATGATGAAATTTTAGTCACTGCACAATATGAGAAACTAAAGCCCAGTTTTTTTTGAAGAAACTTTAGCATTTGCTCCAGATTAAAACAAGTGTCTCTATGTAATTATGAGTCTTCAGCCTCTGCAGTAGGAGAAAATTTAGGCCGGTTTTTGACGAAACTTTACCTTGAGCGTCGTCAGACAAGCTAAAAGCGTAACATGACACGGCCATGATATGCGCTTCCTGCAGTTTCACTTAAAGCTGTCAATTTTGCAACAGTTTTAAAAAGATAATGGATGAAAAGCACTGGAGATTTCTGTGCAAACATCTCTGGTCGACCAGCGATCAAACAGTTGCTCCTGGCACGCACAGTGAAATAGGGTGGACGAGCGTCGACTCGCCTACTAAGCCTGAAATGCCCTCACAGTTGATGCCCACCTCCGTGAAATTTTCGCTCTTTTTACGAAAACTTCCTATCCCTCAACAAGAAATTCACATACGAAGCTGTGTTCAGTGTACGCTGTAGTTTCAACGTTGTGAATTGTATAAATGCAAACTTCCTCTGCTTGAATGAAACATGAAAGCCATTATTCCGCTGACCTACCATTGCACCATTGCTGCCAAGTTGTTTCCTATAAGCCATACACATATTTTATCTCCAGAAAACCATGAATCGTGCTCAACTCTTGTTTTCAAGCTATCATATTCTCATCGGAAAAACGTTGGTTCGACTGCAGTGCGACCGCATAAAAAACCAAAAAAAATTGTATTCAGAAGAAATCTACAGGAAATATGACACGCTTATATCGACCGATATGCACACACATGTAATTATATGTATTCCATGAAAGCTTAAATAGTCGCAAAATAATTAGATTGATTTTATGGAATTTCGGCAACACTTTGAAACTTCAACAAATAATGCACTTTGCGATGAACTGAATTCACACGAAATTAGTTTTGTAAAATATGAAATGTGATAGGCAAAAGGATTTGGATCGTTTATCGAACTACTTTTACGCACAATCCGAAAGCTGTTCTGAGCGAATGGGTATTTTTATTTATTAGGTAGAATCAAAGCTATTAATTTGTAATAAAGCTTGCTTTCAAGCCTGCTTGTTTTTTTTCGTTTGAGTCCAAATAGAGAAAGCACTTCTCCCGTCGACGTTAATGGTACAAATTATAATAACGACAATGAGCGTCATTAAATATCACAAAAGTGAACAACAAAGCGACATAACGAGGAAATACAAAAATGTGAGGAACTGACGGCAAAATATGGCTACATTGACACAGGTCTGAAAGCATTTGTTTATGCCTCATTAGACCACCAGTGTTTCAGCCCGTCATAGGAAATGATGCATTCAGCGTGAAACGGTTCTCCGCCCGAATATTTGCTCACATTCGCAAAGACTTTGAATTATTCACGGAGCATGCTGAAAAAAAGTCTACCTTGACGCATAGGCATTTAACTCGTTCGATCATAGCGTTAACGATCGCTTCTGGCACAATCCATTCGTACGAGATTCCAGAGAAGGGAACAGCTTTAAAACTCTCATTCCAACTGCGCAGTATCCTAGTGGATTGAAGGACGGAACAGATCAGTGCACAAAGTGGTTCATGACCTTCGCTTCAGTTTGTCATAAACTTGCCATGAATGGCGCAGCATATTTCTTATATAAAATACCGTTTCCGAAAAAAAGTGGTTGAGACGCTGCGCAATCTGTCCGCACATTTTGCTCCTTTTTCATATACTCATCTGCAACAGCCCATATCCTCAAAGCGTAAAACAAACACATCAGTTATCGAGTCAAGATGAAGAATGAGGGAGGAGCCAAGTGTTACGACCTCAGAAAAATTACCGAATCCCAAAGTGTCATATCGGGGGACTCTGCAGCGAAACCAGCACAAAGACGACGTACGGCTGATGTGAGAGGCGAAGTCAGCATAGCTTACATTTCTACAATTCTTTTTGTGATAAGCACCAGGACGGTATTCTGACACTGCGCTTGGAAGTGGAAGATGCCGACGTAGGCCCTTCTCCATGCCAAAGATATGCTGTCTTGAACCGATGTTCCTCGAAAAGCATGCTGCCTTATGTTAAAGAGGCAGAGACCACCATTTAGAAGTAGGCTGTCTTTGTACGCCAAGTGATTGGCACTTGGCGTACAAAGATGAAGAATGAGGAAGGATTCTCCTTCATTCTTCATCTTTGTTCTCCCATGTTCTCCCATGTTCGCCGACGCGACAATATTATTATCGGAAGAGGTAAAAACCAGTTATCCAACCTCGTTGTCCGTCATCATTCGTAGCTTCATTATGCTTTTCCGACAAGTCGGCATACGAATCGTCAACTGTCACATATTCATCTGCAAAAATTCGCAGTTCTACCAATCGGCTACGGTTGAAGAAAGTGGCAGATACGAAAAACTAACACCACTAACTATATCCCCATTAGTATCAAAGCGAACTTTTAAATTTTAAGACGACAATATTGTGAAAAAGTGTCCCAGAAGCAAAATTCTCTAATTCTTAAAAATTTTCTTCAGCATCCTTCTAAATTCTTCCCATGTTCGCCGCTTAATCGTTGCTCGTTCTGGCAAGCAGACTTAGGTTCGGTTCGACAAGCGTTGGGAGTTTTGCTATCGATTGCGAAGGGAGCTAGTCATACAAACTGATCACAAAGAACAGGCCGAACACACAGCAATAATTTTTATAGCGAGTACTTACTTTGCGCTGTGTCGCCGTGATGGTTTTCTCCGACGGAACTACCTTTATGAGAAAGTCCCCCTCCGTCTGCCGGTACTTGTTTGTAAAGAGGATTATCGAATTCATTCCCGCTGCTGCCTACTTCCGAGTGTGTTTCCTGCGGATAGTACCTGAAATCATCTCAAAATGCAATGCACAACTTGCTTTCTTTTACAGTAGCGTGTTCCGTACTTGCCTAACAACAAAATCACTGACTTAGTAGTGATCATAGATGCATATGTTCCGATTTCCGAAAACTTTTCTCGGATCCCAATAAAAATAATAGCGGATTAGAGTTCCTGAATGTTCTCGAAGCGGCTGTGGAAGTGGAACTGAAGTAACTCTACTTTTGGAGCCCGGAACCAAGCCACCACGAATCGCGCGCCGAAGCTACGCTTACTAGGAGGGTGGAGCCGAAGTCGGAGTCACGTTATTCTACGGGCTGCTTTTTTTCGGACACCGAAATCCCATTTTTCTACGAGTCGGAACTCGGCCCAACTAGCCTGCCTCAGTCTTACATCACAAACAGCCACCAAATGTGCTGCACTCCATTATTGTTGCTCTGAACAAAAAATATTAGTAGTGCCTAATGACGGTCTTAAGGCACACTGTCGTTTCGAATAAACTAAGATTACTATGGGAGGATGAACAGATGATGTATCTTTGTAACACCTTTGAAGAAAACGGATCCCAGAAATAAAACAACAAAAAACGATTTCAAACGGTCAAGCTTTCGCACAACGATAAGACAGAAACGTAAGTGAAACATACGTTATGGTCGGTGTGTGAGGATCGCGTTCCTTCACATATTTTCGGCGATAATAGAACACCAAACCAAAGAGCAAAAGACTTAGCAGAAGCAGTCCACCGACAGCAAGGGACGCGTAAGGCAGTTTGCTTTCTAGCTGTGACTTCTGATACATTGACCCTGCAGGAACAAGGTATCACACATTCATCGAATTTTCTTTTCAGTTTGGAAAGAGCTCTGAACAGCGTAACTATATTCCACTTATTTCCTCTTTTCGAGCCATATACCTTCCTGAGATTTTTGTTGGAAACCAGAAGCTAACTTTTATGGCGCCTTAGTCCATAACCTTAACAACCTGACAGCTGCAACTATCTAGATCGCACGAAAAAACCATTCTTTTTCCACATACCTAGGATTTTCGATATTCCTTTGCTTTTTGTCTTTGTGTTTTTATTGCTTTTGTTCTTGTTGTCTCTCTTCTCCTACAGATTGGCAGCTTTAAGTTTCCAAAAAATTGCCTAAATGCTTGGAATTAGGCGTCGTTTCCTTAACAAAACGCTGCTGTTGAACGGTGCTTCTTCTCGAGATGTAACGAGTGAGCTGCTGAACAAAATGAACAGCAAGTAAACTTTGGTCTATTGCTTAGTTAAACGTATTGAGTTGGCTGCTACACTACAAAGCAACAGTGGTAACGAACTTGTTAATCCGCAGAACTGGTCGTTCTTTTCACAACATCCAACTACTGGGTCGCACAATCTATCGCCACAGTCGCATACCTCCTTGCATCCGATTCCATAGTAGCCTTCAGAACATACTAAAACAAGTTCTCCTCAGAAGAGCTACGAATACGGGAGTTTCTAATAATACATTATCAGTGGGGCTGATATTCCTCCGCGCATTTAACTGCAAGAAGTGGACATTTTAAAACAAATCAAACATTCGTAGGAGCACCATTAATTATTTAGCTGTCAGCGTCTCCTAACTTACAATGAATTTAGCGGTGTTCGTCGTACCGATTACCTTGAAAGTAGGTTTTCACTGTGTACAACCGAAGGAAGTTGTGCTATCTTCTATGAAGTGTAGACATCGTTCACAGCTTAAACGAAAAACTGTCACTGCAAACGTGTAAAACATACGCTGTTGACATCGGGGTCCCATAAAACCAGCATTGCAGATACATATGCCAGTGGTGGCCTGACAAGTGGAAGAGCTTAGCTGACATGAGCATTCGTATTTACAATCAGGACCCCATCTGCCTTCGTGACAGTATTCTTGGCACTCTTTTCCCATCAAACCTAAATAAAACAGAGTAAACAATTCACGAGGCATGAAAAGGCCTGCAGATGTCCTTCGACCGCTGCGAGTTGGTCGACAATGACTCCCGCACAAAGAAAATAGTACCAAAGAGAGAAGAAATTGTTCGGTTCGGTTTGAGGACCCCATAGCACAATTTTATTTCTATTTGATACTTAGATGCTGCTATAGTTGCAAGTGGCTTTTCGCCCTCTCGCTTCCTCTACCCGCACCTCCCTTCCCATTCCCACTCCCTCACCCCCACCAACTGGCTTGGGGACAAACAGCACTGTGGAAATCAGTAGTTTATTGAGCAGATGTTCGGTTCACACATAAAGCCACAACGATTCATGAATTCTACGCCCTCCCTGCGCTCCTCACATACGGGCGAAAAAGAGGATAGGGCGAATAAATTATTCAGGTCATGTGATTCTGCTTGGTTTCATTCGGTAGACAGAAGGGGAATCGCTGAGAAGCTCAAGAAAATATGCGGAACAGCGAAGCCTGAAAAAATTTTGAAAAATCCCTCCAACGCACCCCACCTTAGTCTTGAAAGAAATTTAATATTGGAAGTAGCACTTCTCCGCATAAGATGAATTCAGTGAGACTTCATTTGCAAAGGCGTGCTAAGAAATAACGTCAAAAAAACTCGCATACATATGTATGTAAGGGGTAAAAATGGAATTAATTGACTCAGTACCTCTCTCCGCTCGAAGGAATAATTCCACAAGCATCATAGCATCTGGAATTGCCCCTTCGAACGGAGTTATCCCTTTCAGGAAACCATGGAACAACTTCCCACAACTGCTAATTTCATCCTAAATAGGCAAGCGCCCTCTTGCCCTCTTCGATCAGCACCTCTTTCCTGCCAGCTTCGTGTATTGTCAAACAGTGCTTAAAAAGTGATAACAGATTCCTAAACTCTGCCCATGCAGACCCTCAAAACAACTTCTTGAAAAAAAATGCGTAAACAAGTACGACATTGCAAGGTCAGAAAAATCCTTTTCTTATATTGGTAGAAGAATAATTATCGGCTGTTAGAAGATGGAAAGAAATAGAATAAAAAGCGCTCACCGGAAGGACAACTGCATGTTCCGTTTAAAGGATTACACATTTGTTGATCACTTTCACATTCGCATTTGTTTACGCAATCTTCACCCCATTCGTACTTTCCACATGCTGAAACGTCAACGTGTTACTGTTCAAAAACATTCAAACTCCTGATAACAGGCAAGAGACATCTTGACTATGGTTTTGATATGTGGTTTAATATCAGTCATAAAAAACGACAGGAAAGCTTTTCAAAGCGATCACAAACTGACGCTTTTCACCCTCCAGTGCTATGAAGCATCAGCATCACATCGCTATGCTCCGAATGACTTTTGTAAGTAACGCTGACTTCACAGTTGCAATCATTACAAGCTGACCCATTGTATTCCCAACATCAAAGCGAGCAGTTGAATGAAAATACTTTCCCCAATCGGTGAGTTCACAGATGTATTGACAACTGCTCGAAACGAATCGTGAGGCTCTTCTCGTTTGAAGAGGACGACAGTTCACCAAACAGCGTCTTGCTTGCCAAACGAATATGACACCAAAATAGAAAATGTTTGTAAGGACACCAAGAAATGACTGGAAGGATAGATCTATCCCGCCTAATGGCAAAGATCCAAGAACGTACTTTAAAGGAGATCGACAGGGACTAACCTCGTTCGCACCTTGCACCCTTGAACCCTATAGGACACGAACAAGATCCATCGAACTTATTGCAGTGGCCGTTGTTTTTACATTCCGCGCATTTCTGCGAGCAGTTTAACCCCCACGTTCCTTCGGGGCAGTCTGTAAGAACACAGTCTTCGTTCAAGTTGGCGGCTAACACCTAGCGGTAAACGTTTATTTGTTAAAATTAAATATGCGCACATAAATGAGAAATAAGCAGGTCATTAACTTAAGCTAGTTGGTTCTCTTTTCTGAACAATCCATACTTTTACAGATATTTGAATGCATGAGTGATTCGAAAGTGTTCTCAAACGCTCGCATAGAAGGGTGCTTGCGAAGTCATCGCATTAGCTATAGGTAAGAGCTTCCAAGAAGCAAAACTTCAAATTTTTATAGATTCTAGGACCAACTATTGGTAATCGGTGAGTTCACAGATGTATTGACAACTGCTCGAAACGAATCGTGAGGCTCTTCTCGTTTGAAGAGGACGACAGTTCACCAAACAGCGTCTTGCTTGCCAAACGAATATGACACCAAAATAGAAAATGTTTGTAAGGACACCAAGAAATGACTGGAAGGATAGATCTATCCCGCCTAATGGCAAAGATCCAAGAACGTACTTTAAAGGAGATCGACAGGGACTAACCTCGTTCGCACCTTGCACCCTTGAACCCTATAGGACACGAACAAGATCCATCGAACTTATTGCAGTGGCCGTTGTTTTTACATTCCGCGCATTTCTGCGAGCAGTTTAACCCCCACGTTCCTTCGGGGCAGTCTGTAAGAACACAGTCTTCGTTCAAGTTGGCGGCTAACACCTAGCGGTAAACGTTTATTTGTTAAAATTAAATATGCGCACATAAATGAGAAATAAGCAGGTCATTAACTTAAGCTAGTTGGTTCTCTTTTCTGAACAATCCATACTTTTACAGATATTTGAATGCATGAGTGATTCGAAAGTGTTCTCAAACGCTCGCATAGAAGGGTGCTTGCGAAGTCATCGCATTAGCTATAGGTAAGAGCTTCCAAGAAGCAAAACTTCAAATTTTTATAGATTCTAGGACCAACTATTGGTTTTTTTTTTTGCTATTAGCTGCAACCCTCAATAGTGGATGTAATATCCCAGACAGAAAGCGAAACATAGCGCCGCATCGAAACAGTGTTCCTCCATTACGCTATCTCCTGCTTGTAATGCACTTTTGCAGAATTCCTCTAAATACAAATAAGATAGAAACGCAGTAACGTTGAAGCATTTGAACAAAATTTCAAATCGGCAAAGTTAACATCCGATATGAACGGGAATGAAACAATACTTTATCGGGATTATCGACATATTTCAAACGTAGAGATGTCAGCAAAAAAAAAAAACAATTCGAAAGAAGCTAGTAAAACGAACGTTGCTCGCATAGCGTGCCAGTGAAACCGCTAGGGCACTGGCAAGCACCATCAACGCTGTTACACGCATGAGCGCACTTGCATTTTTGGGAGCAGTCGACACCCCATGTTCCTTCCGGACAATTCTGCTCGCAATGGAATCCACTCCGACCTGGTGCACATCGCACACAATGACCTGTTCGCGGATTGCACGCATTCTCCACACCACAGGTACACTTCTCTGTGCATCCCAAACCGTATGTGCCGTTTGGACACGCTGCATAAGTTTTATAAAACATTTGTTTGACCGAGTTTAGATTAAAATAAACAGTAACTATCAGTCCCTTTTGAAGTTTACAGCCACTAATCCTTCGAGTGTGACCAAATTTTGGTAGTGGTAACTTTTCTGGACGCGAAAGTGGCGCTACTTTTTGATTTTTTTTCAATTCGAGGCGTATGTCATCTAAGCAAATTGTGGAAATGATATTTTCATTTATTCTAAATGTTTGCGCTCAACGTGCTAACATATAAAGGTAAGCGAGTGAATAATGAGAAAATGACCTATTATTTTGAAGAAACCCTCCGGCGGAAGCAATAAAGTTAATGGCTTTCTAGAGCGCAGAAGGGTTTATTTAAGAGGAAAGGCTATGTTTTCCAGCATCTGCATAATTTTTAGTAAAAAGCTTGTAGCATTTAGTAATTTGAAATAATACATTGGTACTGCATAAATGCGGTTCTGTGATTAGACTGAAGTAACGTGAAGGCTCACATGTTTCACATTTTGGACCAGTAAAGCCTGGATAGCACAGACACTCGCCGGTGAGCTGATCACAGGTGCCATGGTTATGGCAATCGCAACTCTTTTCACAGTTTTCACCCCATCGATCCTTTTCGCAATCTCGGCACTTCGCGTCTACAAATAAGCAAATGTGGCGCACACAACAACTTACAAATTTGTCAAGCTTTAGGGCTATTCGCACTACTCGCAAATACACCTGTCATAAAACACTGATACAACGAAAAATTTAGCCATCAGTCGCGATTCGACTGCCTCAAACATTATATAAATATGGAGTGTTTCAGATCTTTTTGCTCATCAACGCTAATAATGAAGCAAAATAATCAGCTTCCGCAAGCAGTGCAATGTGGGCTTCCAACAAAAACAAAACTGTCAGTGGATCCTACAACTCGATTAGAGGTGACTGCAGTTGTCTCTAAATAGTTATTCCCTCCCTCCATATTTTAGTTAGACGAGTTGAAAAGAAAAGTATTTTCAACTTATCTACATTTATTACACTTAGTCAGTCCACTGCAGTTTGTTTCAAGTAACCTATCAGTGAGCGTCTTTCTTCACCCACAATGTAAGAAACTCGATTTTGTGCGTCGATGAACGAAAAAGTATCGCTCGCTGACATACCTCACAATTTTCTTTGAGTATAAATTCAGCTGCTGTTCCATTATGCACTAAGAAGAATGCCAAAAATCCGTTTAAGATTTCCTCCTCACTTGACCATAAATGATGTTCCCACAACTAGCATCATTACAGGCTCCTTCTTGAGCAAGAATCTTTTATTTGTTATTTATGAGAGACCGCTACTCGAATGTTCAAACTGTATGGGGTCCTAAAATGATCCTTAGTCAGACAACTTTTATACTGATCACACTGAAAGCGCATTAGGGTGCTTTACAAAACGCATTTTTCGACAATTTGACAAGACGGCCGTATCTCCAGACTGTGCTCTACGACCGCTATATCACCGGACTGTGTTCTAAGACCGCTATATTATCAGACTGTGTTCTAAGACCGCTAAATTACCGGACTGTGTTTTAAGACCGTTATATCTCCAGACTGTGTACTAAGACCGCTATATCACCGGACTGTGTTCTAAGAATGTTATATCTCCAGACTGTGTTCTAAGACCGCTATATCACCAGACTGTGTTCTAAGACCGCTATATTACCAGACTGTGTTCTAAGACCACTATATCTCCAGACTGTGTTCTAAGACCGCTATATCACCGGACTGTGTTCTAAGACCGTTATATCTCCAGACTGTGTTCTAAGACCGTCATATCACCGGACTGTGTTCTAAGACCACTATATCTCCAGACTGTGTACTAAGACCGCTATATCACCGGACTGTGTTCTAAAACCGCTATGTTACCAGACTGTGTTCTAAGACCGCTATATTACCAGACTGTGTTCTAAGACCGTTATATCTCCAGACTGTGTTCTAAGACCGCTATATTACCAGATCGTGTTCTAAGACCGTTATATTTCCAGACTGTGTTCTAAGACCGCTATATCACCAGACTGTGTTCTAAGACCGTTATATCTCCAGACTGTGTTCTGAGACCGCTATATCTCCAGATTGTGTCCTAAACCTGCAGACTCTAAAAGTAAGTCATTTCACCTGAACGTTTACATGGTTCATAGTGTTGTTAACAAAAAATTTATATTTCATCTGATACGGTCTTTTCATTACTCCCCCAAATGACTAGGACGTTCAAGGAAGGCGTAGTCCTGAGCTTAATAAGCGTATTTCTAGCCTTAACGTACGCCTGTTCCTGTTTAACAGCACAGTCTTAAACACATGTAATAGTTTACGGGGGATATCATTGCCTCGGATTCGCTGAATTTCTCCCACATTCATTAAATGGTTTCAACAAGGAACCGCTAAGAATTCTTTAGGGCAGTCTCAAATTCAGTTCTACTTTAAATATGAAGTAATACTTTATTTAACGTTTATTTCGCACTTCTCGTATGCACGTGATATATTTGGTATCAATGTTTCGATTTACGTTTCTGGAATGGCGCGTTTTTTATTTGGTGATAAAATACTGGACCGAAAAAGATTAATCTGCTCCTGAGTTGGTTCACTACCGACACATTATTCACGCCTAGGATATCCCTAAATAGAGGAATGCAAGCAAGTCCACAAGGCTCCACCGTCAACCACAACCTCAGAAACAACCCCTTCGTTATTAGCAAATCTGAGACTAGCATCAATGCGCCAGTATTGGCCCCGAGCCAATCTCAACTTCTACCGTTACTATGAACAGTACACCATATTGTTTCTTTCACACGACTTTCTAGCGTCCATAACGAAGACCACTGTCTAGCGTCCATAACGAAGACCACTGTCACCATGACTGAACAGTTTGGCGAAATTAAATATGCGATAATGAGTGTGATGTTTTGATGACCTCGCTTAGGCGATCTTTTCAAATTGTCCATAATTATTGCATAAACTTAGAAATGCAAGTTGCTCGATGAAAAAATTTCTATGAGACCGTTAATCTTTTGATTACGTTTTTAGCTAGTGATGCTTGATGAACTGGTAATGAAACTGTGAAATTGAACAACCACCATAAAAAGTTCTTGAAATCACAAAATTCTACCTGATGACGAATTATCACATTTGCATTCGCCGGTGACTGCGTTACATTCTTGCCACGCACTACAGTTGCACATTTTCGAGCAATTGCGCCCGTAATATCCCTAAAATTATGCAGTGATTTCTATACGGGTCATAGGCCATATAATCGACACCGACATTGAGCACATTTGAACAATAAAAATTTGAGTCGTTCTAGGATTACTGAATGCGGAAGAGCAACTTCTTAAAATTTTGGATGGACGGCTATCATATAATAATCTATACAAAACATATATATAGTTGGAATGACATGATGCAAAACGGCGAAAAAAAGCGAATCCTAAGCATTATTTTGCGTAACAACTTTCATTAAATCGGAATCCCCTTCACTTCAAACGCCAAACATTGATGTTTTCATACTCTTCCATCACTGCAGACTTCAAATGATCTGACCGTAAACTTCGATTATAAGCGAAATGCGTTGGAAATGTCAATGGAAAATAATCTAGTAGAGAGACCGACTTAGAAGATCTAGAAAGAGAGCATACCACCAATCTCTCTTAGTTTAATCGAAAATTTAATGAAAAGAGATAGTGCCTTATCGCATGCTACATCGCATAGAATACCATGCCAACCGGCCAGACATAAACACTGTCCGCTAATTGGATCACATGCTGCACCATTTTTGCAATTGCAAGGAGCACAACCGATACCACCGTGCCCAGCCGGACACTCCAACTCACAGATAGCTCCTCGAAAACCTGAAAAAAAAAAGGTATTACATTCGTATTGAACAGCTCATTCAACGAAATAAATATGCCCTTTCCAAATGCAACACTATTACATTTCTTGTCACTTCGTCGTAGAAGCACGTTAATTCCTATTTTTCAAGGCAGCCAACATGTGTACACCAACATTTTTAAAACAAAATCTACTATTAAAATGGCGATTACGTACTACTAAGAAATGTTTCGTTGGTCGTTACAAACGAGTGCATCTTAATGGCTAATTAGTGGCATAAGCAGAGAACGATTGTTATACGGCTTTGTAGTCACGAATCGGGAAGCGAACCTGCAGTGCAATTACAACTGCCGAAGTGGTAATCACATGTGCCATTGTTCAAACATGCGCACTTCGCTTGACACCCTGCACCGAAATATCCTTCTTCGCAACGCTGATCACATCTACAATTTATTACCTCAAAATTTTATACTACTTACTTCGGCGCGCAACATCGACATTTTTCACTGCAACGCAGTCTTTACCATTGATCGTTTAATGTGCGCATCAATTCAGAAGTGTAAGGAAAAATGAACCAGAAAGACGTTAAATTAGGAAGAAAACCTGCAATGAAAATATTTTTAGTTTCTGAAGGCAGTCGAACAACGGAACTTTGGCAGCATTCCAAAGGTTGTTCGTCTGGACTTCAATTTAGCACTATATTACGAAATCACGATAACCATCCGAAAAGGCAAACAAAACACAATATCACAGAAAAAGGTATTCTGTAAAAGATACGAAAAAACGCTAGCACAAAAGCATCTGTTAAGAAAGAAACACTTCTGCGCTAAAATTGCGATGCGTTGTTCCTTTGTGAATCCATTACGCCGCTTTGTGTACGTAAAAAATATACATGCACACACTACATTTATAGTGAAAACCGCAAGCAAACCTACACATTGTGCAAGCAAACGTTCCCTGCCATCTTCAGTGGGCACCAAACACAAATTTCTCGTAATTCGGAAAGTCCGTGTAACAATTTCAAAACATAAAGTGCACGAATGATAGATGAGAAAAAAGATATAATAAGGAGAGCTAAGAAATGACGGGGGGGGGGGGGGGGGGGGGGGGGAGAGGGATCGCTCTTAGACATGGCTGAAGCAGTAAACAAACGGCAATCTACTCCAGTATGCAACATAAAAGTGAAGAGTAAAAAGAGGTCTACCTCGGCCCGCGATAACCAACAGCGCAAAAGCAAATGCCGTTTTGAGGGTCGCAAAGCGATCCAGTTTCCAACGCACAGTCGCATTTCTTGTCGCAGTTTTCACCGTAGTATGACAGCGGACAGATGGACTCACAACCTGCACCAGTGAATCCAGCGAGACAACTGCACGATCCAACTGTTGGATGGCACCTGAAATCTTCTGCAAGTGACCTGCATGCGCTGCAAGCGGCGATTTCCAGCCTGAAAGATTTCATTCGGGTTGGTTTGGTCGAGGAGAGAGAAGGAAGGGAGAGCAAGAGGGAATTAAGCCGGTTCGAAAAGTCTTGAAATGAAAAGCAAATTCCTTCCCGTTATGGGCCCCTGCAGCAAACTTTTCGTGGCGCCCTCTCCATACATAAGCTTATTATAGGCAGCGATGCTTCAAGATATTTCACATTCATCACTATTCGCCACTAAAGGGTTGCTAAATGCAAAATGAATATGCAAGAGGTGTGTGCTGAACAAGTGTACAAGAAAACGACCATTACAACGAAATTCTGCAAGTACGGTTTTGTAGACAAGTACGATTTTATAAGGCCAACAACCGCATGATCAAAATTACTTTGACGCATAGCGAATGCCGCAGAAAAAAAATCGGTGAAGTTTTCAGATGAAACACAGCGAACCGAAATGTGGTGTGTCTGCAGCTATCGCTGAAAATATTATAGAAGCCAATTGGCTTTAACGGTTTCAGCCAATAATAACTGTCAATCCAACAAAACAACTTCCTGAAAGTGTTTAACGGCAACTTACAAACGAGTGTTGTTGGGATTGCACGCGCATTTGAACTCACAGTGGGCACCGAAACGATCAAAAGGACAAACTGAAAATTATACATAAACGAGAAAAAAAAAATCCCAAATGGCAAACAAGCGACTGTCTATGTTCATAATGGCACTGAAAATTTCTGTTTATACAATATAACACGCTCGCTTCACTTACACAATCGGAACGATAGTGAATGAAGCTGCACGAAACAACAGAGGAAAACTTTTTCGATCAAAATGGACACCACTGCATCAAAAGCAAGTGCTGAGTGTTACACATAAAAGCAATGCCGCTATTGGATTAGTTGCATGTAGCATGTAAATTCAAATCAACATTCAAAGAGAGTTGGTAAAGCGGCGACTAATTACGGTAGTGTACTAAGGTAAATTCAACCACGAAGAAGAACCTACTTTTTTCGGCGCATGTGAGTCCAGTAAATCCGGTTGCGCACTGACATGTGCCGTTGCGCGGATGACAGTGGGCCTCGTTAGCGCACTCACATTTCGAAGCACACTGTAAACGGCTGCTTGGAGGATGTGCTTAGTCGTTAGGCAAGCCTACTCGATCACCACAAATTGACACCCACAAAAAAGATCAGAGCAGAAAACATACATGCCGTCATTCCAGCATCCTCCCTTTAGTGCCCAGCAATGGGTATTAAATGAAAAACTGTAGAGTGCGAATTGATGCCAAAAGTGGTTTTATGTATGAATATCACAAAAGATCAGTTCTCCAAAGATCAAAAAACACTGGAGACAAACGCACTTAGGCAAATGCTTCAGAAATTCCAAGAACTCACTTTAGACGGCTCTAAAATAGCTCAGTTCATAATATATAAGAGCCCCTTATTCGCCCGCTTTTTCAGAGAATTTCTGTACGTTCCGATATCGCTCGAACGTATGGCGCATCCCAGTGTTCAACAAGAACTGTAGTATCAAGCCGTATTCGTTGATTTGCTCGAGAACGACACAAATCAAAAGTAGTCAATACTTATGTGATGAGGCCTGCATAAGAAAAAGCATTGCGTCGAAAGAGGCTTTTGTTTTCCTGCTTCAAGGATATTCTAATAAGCGCGCAGTTGGGTGATTGCTTATTATAATCAGCATCATATTCGGACAGAAAAAAAAAGGGAACACAAAGAATGTAATCTCTGAACATTCGAATATTCAGGTTCTATGAGACAGCGCTGCTATATCATGTCTTTTTGTGTAACACAAACAGATATTTTAAATACGTGATCAGTAAAAAGATGTCCCACTCTCCTCCATTCTGCCAAAATCCATATGATCTAGATCAGTACATTCAAACCTCAGGTCCGTATGTGCCTTTGGGGCAAGGCTGTTCGCAGTGTTGACCTGTAAAACCGATACAAGTGCATTTGCCGGTCACCGAATCGCACTCGTTCCCGTTCAGGCAAAAGCATTTCGATGTGCAGTTATTGCCGAAGAAGCCACTTGCGCATCGCTCATTGCATAGATCACCCTTAAACAAAGATTATTTGAAGTTGTTCATCGTAAGATGCCTCGCACATAACTGCAACCAATCAGTGAAAATTCTCCGCCAAAAAGCGAAAAGCGAAGGTGAATCACAAACCCTTGAAAGGTGAATCACAAACCCATTTTTCAAACGCTCTCTTACATTTTAGGAAAAGTCTGCTGTTTAAATTAAATGAAGCCGATCCTTTCTGTTGCATTCCTTTTAATGCTCTCAACCATCTACTGTCACAGGCGGTTAGATGCATTTCAAATAAGGGTCATTCATAAATTAATCTAATTTCCAAAAAAGATTCAATTAATTTCAGTGAGTTTATCTACGCGGATAAAATAGGACAAAATTCTTTTTTCTATAAAAGCGTATACAAACACGTCAAAATTGTTCCGAAATACAATACAAAAAAACACTGGAGACAAACGCACTTAGGCAAATGCTTCAGAAATTCCAAGAACTCACTTTAGACGGCTCTAAAATAGCTCAGTTCATAATATATAAGAGCCCCTTATTCGCCCGCTTTTTCAGAGAATTTCTGTACGTTCCGATATCGCTCGAACGTATGGCGCACCCCAGTGTTCAACAAGAACTGTAGTATCAAGCCGTATTCGTTGATTTGCTCGAGAACGACACAAATCAAAAGTAGTCAATACTTATGTGATGAGGCCTGCATAAGAAAAAGCATTGCGTCGAAAGAGGCTTTTGTTTTCCTGCTTCAAGGATATTCTAATAAGCGCGCAGTTGGGTGATTGCTTATTATAATCAGCATCATATTCGGACAGAAAAAAAAAGGGAACACAAAGAATGTAATCTCTGAACATTCGAATATTCAGGTTCTATGAGACAGCGCTGCTATATCATGTCTTTTTGTGTAACACAAACAGATATTTTAAATACGTGATCAGTAAAAAGATGTCCCACTCTCCTCCATTCTGCCAAAATCCATATGATCTAGATCAGTACATTCAAACCTCAGGTCCGTATGTGCCTTTGGGGCAAGGCTGTTCGCAGTGTTGACCTGTAAAACCGATACAAGTGCATTTGCCGGTCACCGAATCGCACTCGTTCCCGTTCAGGCAAAAGCATTTCGATGTGCAGTTATTGCCGAAGAAGCCACTTGCGCATCGCTCATTGCATAGATCACCCTTAAACAAAGATTATTTGAAGTTGTTCATCGTAAGATGCCTCGCACATAACTGCAACCAATCAGTGAAAATTCTCCGCCAAAAAGCGAAAAGCGAAGGTGAATCACAAACCCTTGAAAGGTGAATCACAAACCCATTTTTCAAACGCTCTCTTACATTTTAGGAAAAGTCTGCTGTTTAAATTAAATGAAGCCGATCCTTTCTGTTGCATTCCTTTTAATGCTCTCAACCATCTACTGTCACAGGCGGTTAGATGCATTTCAAATAAGGGTCATTCATAAATTAATCTAATTTCCAAAAAAGATTCAATTAATTTCAGTGAGTTTATCTACGCGGATAAAATAGGACAAAATTCTTTTTTCTATAAAAGCGTATACAAACACGTCAAAATTGTTCCGAAATACAATACATGAGTAATGAGGTAATCTTAGCGAATATTGATATCACATCTTCCATTCCCTTCCTTCTCTCAACGTTGACACTGCCTCTGATTTGGTCAACATGCGTTTTCTTCTCAATATGTTTCATTTCGCAGAGAAATTTTCCCATGAACTTTGTCGACATCGCATGTTCTCTTTTGATGCTTCTGATTGAGGATGAAATACATGCATATTTTTTAAATGTATATGTATTATGTACAAATACATACATGTATTATGTGCATATTAATCTTTTCTTTGATGCTTTTGTTGGAAGAAATATATGTAGATTTTGCTCACAAATAGCCTCTCATTCGAGTACAGTAAAAACAATGCTGTCAATTCGCCGCCGTTGTCCCTCAAATATCTACGCGCGCGTTTTTACCAAATTCATTTCAAACAACAGATTATTTAGGTACAAATATTTGTGTAAACTTATACAACGCAATACTGTCTTAACGAAGTATTTTTGTATTCAAAATGACTCGAAGAGATCAGAACTATTTTGGGCCGAAAATGAACATTTTGCGAAGATTAAATGAGGAATTAAATACCACTTTTGAAGTAGATGAAATAAATTCAAATATGGAAAGTAACTTTCTTTTCAAGCATACGCTTTCAATCAATCGTCCCTCACCAGTGGTGTACTCCGGCCAAATTCACATAATGAAGCAAAAACTACCGTAAATCCAGCAGGACAAATGCATGTGCCATCTTTTTCATCACAGTGTGCACCGTTTTGACATTTGCAATCGAAGACACAGTCAGGTCCATGTTTGCCCTGAATATCAGTTTGCATTTACATATGCCGAATTTAAAAGGCACTCCATTATAGCAAATAACGCTGTCGGGGTTCACTTGTGAAGATAAAACAATGGTTTTAACCATCTTCTGCAAAACCGCCCAGCTAACTCTCAAATCAACTGGAGTTATCGAAATACTCGTTGTAGAAGCGCAATAAGTATTCCGGTTACATCGAAAATAATTACATTTGTAGTTGACGCACCTACATCGTTGTCGCTGATAAAATATAAGTTTCATCATGAAACTTATATAAAATAACTCTTCAAATTCATCAAAAGCGAATTTGACATTCACAGTCCTTTCGAAAACAACAGACAACATGGAAAACATAGCATGAAGTTAAATGATTTTTAAAATACACGCTAGCTAATATGGAGAACAGCTGCTGCTGGAGCGTCAAATTTATAACAAGTAACCTCCACACATTTGCTTAGACAGAGTTTGCCAATGAAACCTGCTGCACATTTGCAGCTACCGTCTATGGGATTGCATGTGCCACCGTTTTGACAGGCGCATTCCAAAGCGCATCCAACGCCCCAGAAACCATTCTCGCATTCATTCTCGCACAGCTTTCCTTTATATCCTATAAAACATTCTTTGATTTAAATACAACTTTTCATTCGCTTTAGGCCACAGCAAAACAAATTCTGAAGACCGCTTCAGTTCCATGGACTCATTAAAAAATCACCATTGACGTGGCTCCTAAATGACTTGAGGAAGACGACAGCGTATTCAGTCTCTATCGGACTATATTGTCGTTAAAAATAACCTAAAATTTCATTTTACACTAAACGGGCTAGTTAAATAGTGGTCAGTGCTTCGGACGACCATCGCAAACATGTTAATGAGAAACGTGCTTATTTACGAGGTTTCTGCTTACCTTTAGATTTCTGCTTTCATTTAGAATTCCCATTTTTTGTCGCACTTATCAAAAGCTTAGCTCACCTGTTTCAGCTCATTTCTCCTATATTTTTTGACTGGTCTTAAATCTCATGCTTCTTCTATACGTATATGCGCTTGCCTTCCTGCTTGTCTGCTAGACAGATATCCATAACAAACAACGGCTTATTGTCGATATTTTAACGTTCAATAGGAACGATATTTACGAAGGCGCGCGTTTAACCCACATTTTTTTTGCATCAGTAACTTAAACGGATCTCCTAGTACTTCTACATTTAATAAAAGATTCTACTCTAGTTCTTCAAAGCACATCAAATGAGGCATCAACAAAAATTTCACCTGTCTATAGATAAACATCTTAAAGAGCACAAGAATCACTTGCAAGAATCGACTGAATGAAAAAGCATTCCAGCATTTCGAACGCTTTCAAAAGTAATTATTTCCATGGAAAAGTAAAACTACTGAGCGAATTCTTTGTAGTCCCGACCGCTTTAAACAGCTATCATGCTTTATAAATATAAAGCTAAATCTGCCGCGAAAGCTGAAATAATCGATTTTTAGCGGCAGCCTTAACTGGTAAAAGCTTGAACATATAACTCATAGTTTCCCGCAAATATGTAAGTCACGATGGAATGGGCGTTCAGAAAGAATACGAAAAGGAGTTATGCAAGCGATTGATACCTGCAGGGCATTGACAGGCTCCGCTCACCGGGTCACAAGTGGCACCATTTTGACAGTCACAACGAGAAGTGCATGAAGCGCCCCAAAAGCCGACCGGACATGCTGCAAGTGTAACAGCGTCGACGATGATGCCAAGCTTTCTTTTCTACATGCGCGAACTGCGATGATGAATACAACTGACCAAATGTCGAGAAATATTAAGAAAATGCGGGTCTTCAAATAAACAGACCGAGCAAGCGTACATACACCGCCCATGTTGACGTTTAAAAACCTTTCGGGAGCAAATAGCACACATACCCCCTTCGACTGAACATTTCGCAAATTCATCAAAAATATCTCACGGGATCTAATTTCAGCCCAAATGATAAGTTAAGCATTCAAGGCACAAAGGAACATTTGAGAACTCAACCAAAAAAGACCACATTAAAACAAACTCAAATTATCAGAAAAAAGGAAATTCGTTGTGAAATTTTGAATACTATTAATTAATAAGTTATGAGCATATTAAGAAACCATTTCGCAATATATAGCACTCAAGACCGCTGGGATTCTAAACAAGGAATAAATTGCCAGGAATTTGAAAAAACGTGGAAAATAATGCGAGCATAAGAAAACGGTTACAGGTAATGCAGTTTAATGGAGGTGATTAGCTACTTTTGAAGCCAATGAACGTGACTAACGCAATGAAATTTCAAAAGATTAAGCAAAGTTATACAGTAAGGCACAGCGATTCAAATAGTATCCGGATCGATTACCACCTTTTCCCCTTTGTAAAGGTTCGATGTTCAAACCATTCACCGAAAAAACAATTATTGAACTGTGTTAGGCAAACTTGTAGGTTTTCGCATGCAGAGTATTTTTTCAAATAGTTAGAAATTTAAATAGATAAATGGATATACGAAAGTATTGATGTTGCACTCCAGAACAAAAAAGTTGGCGGCTGCACAGCGGTATCTCATAAGTGAAATAGCTCAACCGGAAAAAAAAAGAACATAAAAAACAACGACTTCAAAAAAATCACACCGGCTGAACATCCTTCTCCTCCATAACCTGGCTCGCATTCACATTTGTTTGGGGCCACGCATTGCCCTCTCTTGCACGATGGTTTGCATACCGCTGAAATTCTTTCCAGTAAACAGCTTTCCCTACTAAATTCATTTATACCTGATCTTAGTCAGAATAAAAAACATGTATCACGGATAAGATAGTATTAACTAGGCGACAAACCCATCCTCCTTAAGAGAGAAGTTTGCCAGTCTTTTATGCACCTTTTGCAGTAGCAAAAGCTTATTATGAGCTCGCCATTTCGGTGCGCATGTGTAGATTCGACGCTCGAATCCCAGGACCCTCCACAATAAAACTTGGCGTGCAAAAATCCATGGCATTATGAGGGCGTCGAAACAGAAATCGAGAAAGATTTGTGAATTTCTTGATAAGTTATGGCGAATGAAGAACAGGAAGGCGGGAAAGCATGATAAGGATATAAATAGCGTTCATTCAGTTCTTGATATCAAAATGTGGTGGTCTCTTATGACGTAAAACGGTGCAAACTACATTGCGCATTAAAAACTGCTTCGAATACGAATTTCTGGACGAGATATTGACAAATATTGAAAGAAAGAGGGTAGAACTTATGTGAAAATAAGCATCCACAGTTCTGATGTCGCCAGCAAAGCGCCTTATTATCACCGGCGCTTCAAAGTAGGCAACGAAAGCAATTGTTTGATTGTGAATTAAGCAGAAATGTTTGGCGCAGCCAAGCATTCTTCACTTGATTTTCAAGCTGTTTTATATTTTGAGTGAGGTTGCGAAAGCGCATGTCGTGCAGATACGTCTTGCAGTTGCTTAAATATTTATGAAGAACTTTACAAAAATCGGACACATAAGCATCAAAAACATTTGCAGAAAAAAAAAACACTTGCAAACGTACGATAGCATAAGTCATCGCCATTCTGTTGATAACCTTCGCAACATCGTTTGACATTAACGTCAACAATTCTCGGTACGCTCTTGTAGGAAACTTTTTCACCAATTCTGCAAGTATTGCCGGGCCAGGTCAGTAGAACCGCTTAAATAGACCGCCTCAAAATGCGCTTTTTTTCGCCTGTTTGCCTAGCTTACGTTTCCAATTCTACTGAAGTACCTCAGCCAGCTTCTTTTCAATGCTGCAAGAGTCACATCATCCGCGTTTGCATAAGTTTCATTTTGATGACGTTCATTCTTTTAAATGCATTTCAGGTACTATTGGGTTCATTTGAAATCTATTTTCAACAACATCAACATCACATTAGCAAGATTCACATCAACTGGGAAAAACGATGAGTGCCTCACTATAATATAAAACTGCATGCAGCTTAGCGAAATGTATTTCAGGATAGCCATCCATGTTATGGAAATATGTATAAAATAAGCTATGACTTATATGGTGACCAGAGATCGTTTTGAAGAATGTGTAAAACAAACTGGTTTGATAACTGACCTGACAAGATATTTTTGCGTTAATGGTCTCAAAATGATTAAAGAAAGGTACCACATGCGGCTTCAGAAATCAAGTAAACAGTTCTTGGGTGAATAATTTACGGAAATTATCAAATGGGGATACAAAAGAACCATTAAATGCGAAATTTTCTAGGAGAGGACGCCACTGAATGATCAATCCTTTCAGAGCAAAAAATCTCAGATTCACATAAGAAGCAATTGGTATGAAAAAAAAAAGGTAAGGAATGGAAGACATATATTTGCCTGACGTGATGAAAGCAGCCCGAAAAGAATCGGAAAGATACTACCTGATGAAGATACGGCTGTGAACAGTTTTGCAAAGTTTGGAGGTTTAAAATCATTTTCAAATATTCTTAAATCACTGTTTTTTCTGAATCGGCAACATTCGCCGAGATAGCAGAGTCATCGACACAGAAAGCACAGATGTCACAAGCATGGCACCGAATTTCGTTGCAAAGTCTCATGTTTAAACGAAAATAACTTTGACCAACCGAGTTATAGGACATTTGAATGCCTTCGTAATGTCAGCGCACCATACGGTTGTTCGAAAAGGAACTGATTGTACGTATCTCTCCAAGTGAAATTCCTCTTTTCTAAAATTACAATTTACTTTCGATTATCACATTCAAGTAGGACAAGCAGCCCACACCAATCAAGCAGCCAAGTGCCGATCACTACATACCATATAGCTTTTACAGTTACGATTGTCGAAAGAGCATATTCTACAATGAACGCATGCAGTACACTTCACTGCGTTCAAATAAAAGAATTTCTACAGTTCGCTACTGAACGATGGCTAAGAATAAAAACGATCAATTGATAAAAATAAAAAGAAGAAACGAATTTAGCGAGGGAATTATGGAGAGGTAACGAAATGTTCTGATGAGAAAGAATGCATAAATGGGAAAAGACGAAGTGCGAAGGAGATTATCAGTAGCTAAAATATCATATTATAGGAGGTAAGTGAAGGAGCCTTCACAAAGATCATCTCTCGTTCACAACAATGTGCAAATTTACACAAATAACAATTATGATATAGTCTCACACAGAGCGATTAGATGACCCGTGAGAGTAATAAGCCGTATAACCACCACAAAAAGCCTTTTCGCAATAGATTTCTCTCAGTATAGACCCCTCTCCGTCGGTGCGCCATTTTAAGAATCGCATGTGAACACGTTCAGCAGACTTCATTACTTGACGAAGCGTAGCGCAAACAGTTCCACAAGTCGAAAAACTGTGTTAGCTCGTTAATGTGTAATAAGCCATAAAGTGTTTCGTAACTTCAACTAACAGTTCCTTGAACGAGACCGTTAAAAGCACTAGGTTTTCTAAAGCAGCTTGTACGATATTTTTGCTCCCCTTTTTTCTTCGTATCGCGGTGTTGCGAGATGCACGGAAATGAACCCAGTTCAACCAATTATGCAAATCTAATTGTTTAAAGGCACTGAACGATTACTTTTTATTGTAAAATCTCTTACGGGGAACGCTCTTCAATAAAGTTCATTCATTTTTTTTTCTGAGATTAGCGTTAGATCACCTAGTTAACGAGAAATGGATTAACTAGGAGCTGATTGATTAGGAATGGAACAGTTACTAAAATAGTAGCGCAAAGAATTTTATGAAAGCAATACCAAATCTTACTGTTCAACGTAAGTGCAGACATTGTCACCGATTGGTTCGCCGCAAAAAACTATTTGGGCGACGATTAGTACCACTGCAGCTCTGATTAGATGTGTGAGATCGGAATTCATCACAGCCTGAAAAACAGCTTAATTCCTGCATATTTTCAGAAATCGGTACACTGTATTTATCACTCACACAAAGTGACGGCTAAAGCGAGAGCACTTGATGGGCAAAAGGGCTGAAGGCGAACATCGGAACGGACAAAAATGCGGCAAAATAGGACGCTTCAACAATCTCACATACATAAGAAAAAACCAAGAACGGGATAGATAAAAATAAAAATATTGCAAACTAAACAGAGAAATTCCAACAAAATCGTAAATCGCGTAAAGAAACCAAGGATAGGGGATCCACGTAGACACCTCTTAAGATGCTCATTGGGTTCAATCCAGAGCTGAAAGCTGCAAAGAACCACCGATGTATTCTAGAAAAGTTCAATGCGTGCAAATATAATGACAGAATTCAACCACTTTCTCTTCAACTCCTCCAAATAACACAGAGAGAAACAAACGAATGAGGAGAAATGAGCCAATGAAAACGAAGAAAACAATTTTCCTAACTGATATTGATGGTATAAGGCATAAGATTATTGCGCCATCAACAATACTACTATATCAAGTAAATTTATTAACCCTTAGAGCATCTTGGTTTCTCGACGGTTTTCGCTCATTCTACGCCACTCATCTTACAACTAACTACACACTTCGCCGCACATAAGCCTGGTGATGGTACTTGCGAAAATAGGTGGAGTGCGGCCTACATAAAAATACGTAAACGCGTAAAAACCGCCGTTGTATAACGCGTATAATTTTTCAAATTTAAGCCTTTTGCACACATTGAAATTTTAAAACATTTCACCTGTCATAAGTGTATGACAGATGAAACATGATAGGCATGAGCATTTCCTACGAAATCATCGAAACAATAAATCGATCTCGAATCTATTTGACCTTAGATCATGTTACCTAATGAAGATTAGTAACTGGCTTTGAAAGAGAGAATCTAATCGATCCTCTTCAACGCACGACTCGATAGTGTTTTCGGAGTGACGCAACCAAGCAATAACAACTTATACGCGCCGCATTACCTGAATAGTGCAGCATATGCTAGAAAAACGGAAGGTATGTTGGCGCCTACAAGCAACATTTCCACTCCCCATCACAAGTTCCGAAATAATGATGGTTACATACGTAACTTAAGAGGAACTATGCGGGAAAATATCGTTAAAATCAAGACTCGTATGCAGATGGAATTCAGAATAGAAATTCCCACTGCTAACGAAAACCCTGCTGCCCCGAAAAATTTCTTCAGTCAGTCGCAGTATTAGAAAACGATCCTGTAACGTCATAGCGAAAATGTGACAATGAAGGGAGTTTATACAGAAATTAAGACGACAAAATGCCAATAATATGGGAACATTTAGTCTCAGGTGGAAAGAACAGCGAAACAGTTGATATCGCATGAAAGGAATGCAAGGAAACGGTAGAAGCGCAGAGAGGAGTGTAACAACAAGCTGCGAATGCTGCGTTAATGTGGCATTGCTCATATGGACCGAACGTTTATGAGCTGCATAGCTGAACTAGGTGCGCAACGATCGCGTGTGAAACAGCTAGGTAACCATAATAGAAATTGCGCAAAGCTGGAAGACGTGAACACCTAACCTTGCATCATCACTCGTATACACTGAATGGGCAACTGCGGTGCTTGATCTTTGAGGTTAATGCCTAGATCGACTCGGAAGCTTAAAATCGAACTCGTAGATTCACATCCAAGTTCACAGCTTCGCTCGAAGACACAGTCCAACCCTTATTTGAAGGGGTCGAAGTGGGAGTCTGGAGCCGACATTTTCGAGTCGCAGCTCGTATATGCCCATCGCTGCTCACAATTGCCTTCAGTTCATCCCTCTGGTCATTACCGATGTTAGTTTAACTGTTTTACGACATTACATACTATAAACCCTCAAATTCAGTCCCTTTCATTACTTGAGACGATAATTCGTAAAGGCTCGGTGACCCTTTTGCTTCCACCATCCTTGAATTCATGTTCCCTTAAATTCAGTCCTCTCTCCTCACTTGGGCACACTGATTCATTCAAATTCTCATTAGCCTCGATCCGTCCTCTGATTTGCCCCTCCCTCCTCGTTGAGGACGCATCTTGTACAAGCGCTCCCCGCCTTCATATTCAGTCCGCTTCACCTTCTCGTTCCGTTAAATTAAGCCGCCCTTCTAGCAATCAAAAAGCTGCAGTTCTTGGGTATAAATTCGAGGGTTCGAATAGCAAGAAGATCGCAAATACATCAGGCGTCAGATTAGGCTAATTATCTGTGACTGTAAATACCCAATGAATTCATTAGGAATTGTTTTTAAGCATTCGCATGCGGTCACCCTTCTTGGGACTAACTACGTAACCTCGAAAGTTACGTAACTTCGCGTGAAGTATTTTCCTTGTGATAACGTTTCACATGCAAATTCCTTCGTGACTTCCCAATAGAATCTACCATTTGCAACTATGTTACAATTTAAGCGGTCTTTGAGAGTCGCTTCAAACCTACCCGCAGATATTTAAATTCAAAGAGTTTTGAAATTATTAGTTTATCAATTTAAAAGCATTATCAGTTTCGAAAATCTCCTGAAACCAACACAACTGTGTTATGAGGACACCTTGTTATCTCACTGTAAAATATCGGTAAGTTTTATTTATATCTGAAATGCACATGAATTTATGAAATAAACTGATAAGCACTAAAATCAAAGAGCTCATCATTCAGAAATCGGCAATACGTAAATAGCAGAAATTGCAAAGTGTAACAAAGAAAGAAACAGCATGTAGTAGAATTCATAACTTCTGCGTTATTAAAAGCGATCATTTTGAGACTCGACAACAATTGAACTTCGTCAGGAAAAGATGAATAACGAATTAGGTCAATCGTAGATTCATAAGGTCAGAAAGCAGTTGAACGGAAAACAAAGCGTCAAGAAATCAAAGATCGTGTGCGATCTGAGCACTATTATGGCAGTTCATTGTTAGCTGCACTTCGTGCAAAAACCATATAAATGAAGAAAGTGATATTTAGGGTTGAACGCGAAAGAATACGAAACGTTTTTAAGTGAACGTTAAAAGACAATCGGCTTGCAAATGCTGCCCAATTGTTATGAGTTGATCACCAGTCCGAGAAATGAAAAAACAAAACGTTCGCAAACAAACGACCATAATGCGAGCAAATTCCTACGCGACACGATCCATGCGCACACGCAAATTTTCATGAAAATCCGTAAACCATATAAAAAACGCAATGATCGAGATGATGTTATCGCGACAATAGATTGCGTAGTGGTGCGGTAAGAAACAAATGGGAAACGTACAGATCTCATTTTGGGAAATGCGACGTTTCGAACCATATCCCAATCCCGAGGGAACTATAATCGATAATCAAACAGATCGAAAACTTTCTGAAGAATTTATCAACGTAATATGAGCACAGATAATACGAATAGTGAGACGGCCAACAAAGAGACCATTGAAACGGAAAATGCTTTCTTCACATACTCTAATAGCCATTTGCAAGCTGACATGAGCAAGAGAGGGCAAATGACCTCGAAGGCGCATATAAACTTACAGCCATTCTATAAGTTCGTTGATGCTCCTCATATCTGTGCCCTACTTGCGTAAATTGCATCGACTAATTCTAACTTTTCCGAGTAATGTTGATGTAGTTTATGAATACGGTTTCTTGCTTTAAAGTAATTAACATTCATTAGGAATTTGAGACAAGAAGAAAATCAGACCGATATGAATTAAAAGTGTGGCCGATGCTTCGTGCCGCTAAAACTCATTGTACCATATACCAATTACTTTGGCGTATAATGGTTGCATATGTTTGAAGAGTTCTAGAACGGTTGGGGAAGTTTTTGAAAGCCCGAGGAATTTTCTTGCTAATAAGAAGGATGAAAGATCATGGAACTAATTAATAATTGCCTAAATCGGTTTTTCGCACAGCTGTAAAGAAGCAACAGACGTATGTTCGCCCAACAGGCAGGCTCATGCGGCCGTCTTAATAGCATACGAAAGCATAATGGTAGTCTCCCAACGCCGACAGAACGTCGAATGTGGATGGACCATGCCGCAAACGGAGGTAAATGTGAATCGAATTTGATCGTGAACAAACGCAATGATCGTCCATCACTAAGTAAAGTAGTCCTACCAACAAACTAATCAGTCTAGCTCGTATTTCGCTTCGTGGCAACGTTTTCGAATGCACAAAATTGCAATTCAGTTGCTCAAATAGTATACATATGCTGAACCAGTTAACCAATTAGAACGCTTATTAACCGTTTAATCGTCTGTAATTAAGTAAAGCAGTTTTATCGATAAACAGCTGTTCTTCACATTAGTTTTGCTATGGTTGTTTACTATAGTCCTACAGCAATATGAAAATGCCATTAAAAAAGGTGCCGTATTTCATAAATCACAGTTCTCGGATATTCATACAATTCTTATCGCTGTTTGATTTGCAGGTGGACTATGCGCAAATCGAAGTGAATTTTCATGTGAATGAACGCAACGATCAATCGATACGGCTGAGTGAAACTCACCGACATTACATACCCAAAACGACAGATCGTAGGCGGTTCGACGATCTTTGTTAAACGCATGCGAAGCTTTCACTTTTGTCAACGCTGCAGAACAACTTTTGTCGGAGACTACATAAATGGTACGTGGGAAATCTCCTCCTAACCCCCTCCCCCCAAAAAAATTGACTGGTTCAGGAAAATTTCAACATTCCCAACGTAATTCTTGCAATCTGAGAATTTCATTGGTACGCAAAACTCGATAAGCTTAGAAGAAAATTATGTTAAAAAACTACTCTTTGTTCTCATTAAAAAAAGCACACTTTTGCAGCCACAAATTGTGAACGAGGAAACGGGAAGGCAGGATGGATGATTCGCGCAAATTCTGGTTGGAGACTGATTGCCACAAAATTAATCGAAGGTGGGACGCGGTCTTCGGTGTATTTCGAATGAGCCAAGTGAAAATTCCCAATTAAATTCTTCCGTCTACCGGAATTCCACTCTCCATATTTCGCTAAAGTGCGGCAAGTAGTCCAGCACACAACATATAACAAAAATTCAATTACCTAAAAAAGCAAAAGTCGGCTGCCAAATCTGCAGAGATTATTTTAAAAGCAACTAAACTCATTTTACACGCAACATTGCATAACATTTTGCACTCAAAACAACACCACAATGGGACTGGAGAGTAGCGAGAATAAACGCTGAATTCATATTTCGATAACCATCAGTAAACGTTTGTTAAAAACGATAAAATGGCCAAAATATTCATTTGAAAAAAATGTTGAACGAACAAATGAGTAAAGCGTGTGGCACGTAGCGAGCGACGAAATGTGCGTAGAGCGCACACAAACAACGACACCAGAAAAGAATTGTGCATCATGGCAATTCGGTCGCATCGTTTGGCTGTCGACCACGCTGACCCCTAAGTTCGCATTTTGCATAACGACGCTACCTGAACAAAACGTGACCATAGCTTAACGCATCCCCATGTTATCACAGACGTTACATCATGACGGATAATAATGAAATGAGATAATATAACATCTTTCTCTGATAGGTTTAAAGTTAGTATTTGCTACTTCGATTACCGTTTCATTCGATGCACTACCGTCCTCTAATGCGATTGGTCCAACATTCTTACAACGTTATTTCTTAATTTACTGTAGCCGTCTGGAAAGTACAATATGCATATTTCGGGTCTTAAGTAGCCCGTAGTCCGCATAAAGGATGAAATAACATTATTATGCAGTTGTTCACTTTTCTGCCCTCAAGCCGGACTACTTTTAAAGAGTGGTCGTTGCTCGTGCTTAATAAGCTCACATACTGGTCCCGGCAAGCTGAAAAACAAATGATGCACATTTGTGAAAATTGGTGGCAAATTCGAAACTCTGAGTAACTGTTAGAAGTGGAAAGATAACATAAAATTATCATTTTACAGTCACCAAACCAACTGTCTATCTACCCTTCTAAAAACAGAACTACCGCATCTCGCTGATCTTCACTCGGACTCCCTTGATAGGATCTCAAAATGAAGATCTCCCTTATCGGGTTCCTGACTGAGAAACTCGTGATATCGGACATCATGATAAATTCAACCCAAGGGGCTCTACTCGAACGAATTTAATGTTTGTTAAAAACGCATTTGAAAGATGAAAATCTAACAGGAAAAGTGACAAGTATTGCCGCATATTAGCAAAATATCACACAAACAACACTGCTTTCAATACAGCAGAACGAACTGGGCAGCTGAAAGTCGGTTTCAGCGTGACTTCGTGATGGCGATTAAGTCGATCAATGTGAATATTCGGCGCCATAACTAAATATGCAATCGGATTGATGAGCGCAAAGCACTACAGCACAGTGATTCAACGTTCGTTTGATTTGTAATCGCGATCATGTATGTTGAGTCAGTAAGTGAACTTCCACTGTCGTCCACAGCAACAACTGGAAACGACTACTTCGAATAATAGCAAAAATCACCACTAAAAATCATGAGTTCAACTGGTTATCCTATCCATCCAAAGTTATTCCGTACAGCCTTCAAAGGTAATCTATAAATTTGTGAGCTGCAGAAGGATTACTTCTCAACTCCGCTTTTACTCTCATTCTCGAATAGTGAGGCCAGGTTTGTTTCTTGAATCGCTCTTTAAACAGTACAATCAGCATAATGCAAAACATTTTTGTTAGTCGACTTGTTTTTGTCCTTCCTATTGTGTCTCACCTTATAAGTTGGTTGTTCCAACAGATCAATTAAGAGATAGCATCTTCGCTACTCTCAAATGACTGCCCATCGTTTTCTTCCATATATTTGCAATAACGAAGAAAAAAACATTGTAGTCGTTTGCATAACAATGTATATCCTTCCATGCATGTCCGCAATAGTATAGACGAGATTACGAAATGAAAACAGGTAACCTTAGAAAGTTTTTCATAAAAATTGAGCGAGCAACCGAATTTAAATGACGAATGAGAGTAACAGGAAAAGGTTATCAGAAACGCGTTTGCAACGATTCACCAACACACTCAACAGTTACAGTCGTAAATTGGTCAGTAAGCAAATGAGTGAAGAATACCTGCTTTAAACTTACGGAGACCCTACATTTATTCAGCAACAAACCGCCGATATCAAATGAATGTAGTTCCCATATTTCATTTCGCTATCTTCGCAATTCATCCAAAGCTCTATTCTTCTACCGAATTAAAATTTTTCAGTTGATGAAAAAGCGAAACTTTCGTTGACGATTCTCTTTCTGAGTGGTATTTTTGCAAAAAGTTAAAGAATATTAAAAATATCAGAACAACGCGGAAGGTAATTCGACGCATGTTTAGACAGCAAATGAAACGGCAGCCATTTGTCACTGAACAGATTAAACCGAATAAACGTGTGCTTCCCGCTTTTAAATGACTGTGATAATTTGCAATAGCAGAAACAGTAGCAAACTTGATATAGGAATCGGTCGAGTGTGCCGTTACCTTCTTCGAAATGACTACAAGCTTAAGAAAACAACATTTTCAGAACGCTTTCGAATCATGTATCGAAACTGGATAATCAACACAGAATCCTGTTCAACGTTTCAACCATTTATCTAAACGGGATATCAGTGGTCTTCTTCGCATCAGAAGACAGAATTTGTTAGTAATTCGTGTCCTATGATCCTAGCTGAACAATAAAATATTCAACTTGATGCTCTTGATCAGTTTCACATCTGTAGTTGCTAAATATTTCAATCAGCGTTTGTCTTTCTTACGCTCAACTCAAGAAAATATTTACAGTGCATAAATATTTAAAGGATTTGGATAACGATTTTAGTACTTCGGGGAATGCATACCATACGTAGAATCAGTTTGGGTTGTCCACACGGAAAGTATAACTTGGAATGGCTTTTATTCGAACTCTTCGTACTCGACAGAGGAAGCGCAATAAGAAAAATGCGGATTTTCAAAACGATGATCGTTTTTTTTTTGGTAAAGGAATATATATGCTTAAGCTTACAATGTGAATGTCGTATTCCCCAAGTGCTGCATTAATTGGATTTAAAATTCTAAAAAATATACCATCTGTTCATGAATACAAAATGAATATGAGGAAAAATTTTCTATTTCAATAAATATTTTAAAAACGCTATTTTCTGAACGCGAAAAAGCGTAATCGATACGAAACAGTGAAGATGCTAAACCAGAAAAAAAAGTAGAAAGTAAGTACTATGAAAAATGTGAAGCCAGCGCGAGTCGGCGTCGAACAGCTTGTGAGTTTTATTTGATGACCGCAAATAGAATCATTGTCAGTAACACGTTAAAACAAATACAACAACACACAAAAATGCTTCAGTTGGTGTACTCATTAATAATTTCGCTATGAACTCGTACAATGAAAGATACAATGTAGACCTTAAGGACGGGAGTGTGATTAGGCAGTCGTAATGAGGTACGCAGTCACAACGAGTTTCAATAATATATCGAAAAGTACAGTTTGTTTTGGTGATCGGAAAAGTTGTGTGATGATTGAAAGCGATGGTTTGTGGATGTTTGGAGCGCGCAAAAACGAAGGTGAAGTGACGAAACGCATGAAAAGCGATAGAACGCTCCCTCAAGGATATCTTCGGTAATTAGCATACGCACTTCTCCTGATGTATGTCGACATCTATAGCGATGCCGACTGCCCTCAAATCGACAATACACAAAACCATTGGTGAATCATCAGCGGTATGCAAAATCCTCATTTGCATATCACTCTCACTTTATATAAATTGCATTACAAATTCAGATCCAGGGTGCCGAGCGCGAGGTGATGAGGTGACAATGGAATGTCACCGTACGATTGCCCGAACTAGCCTCTTGAGCAAAAATCAAACGCAAAATTCCCGAGAAAACGGCGACAGAAAAAACGTTGAAGTTCGCTGAAATTCTAACCCAGGCTTTTCAAATCGACTATCCCCTCATGTTTTGCAAACTTTCAGCACCCACAGCTCGAAATGAACAGATCGCGAGGAAATCGACTGACTCGGTATCACCGCAGTACAGATGAGGACGCAAACGGCGCTCACTACCGTCTGAAGGAAAGCAGTTGCACGATGAGAACTTATAATGGCATTCATGTGTGGTCACCTACCATTTTTTAATGAGCATCACAGATTTAAATCCAGGAAAAAAAATATAAGAACCTAAGAAATACATCCCTATAAAAGAAATGCCTCTGTTACATACAGTGAAATTCGAAGTTTACACTTTTCAACAGGTGAGATTTCTTCGGTATTTGTTCTATGCGACGGGGACTGTTTCGTTTGCGTGCTCACCAGTGCATCTTCATTAGCGACGGATGTATTCGGACGCACGCTTTATTCGAGTTAACAAAACAAATCGAAATTCGCGAAAAAAAAAACGTGACCTTCTTCACATAAATACTTTAACAATACTCGGTTGCATTTCGCAATGCGATGAAAGTCACATAAAAACCATAAAGGTGAGTAAAGGAATGAGAAAAAAAATTCACGTCACGAGTTGTAGAGTTAAAATTCAGCCCAAAAAAAACCAAACCATCAACTAAAGGCATCGGGTTCATTCGAAAGACAAAGTCATCTTTAGTTGATAACTGGTGAAAAGAGATATGAAACGTACGTGAGGGATGGTATAACGATTGAGCCGTATAGCTGAACGGCTTTGATGCATAATGAAGTCTATACCGCATGAAAGTTTTAGATGAAAATTTTACTTCAGACGACGCAGTCGATTTTGAAACTACCAATAGAGCACGCGCCTGCAGCAGAGTACAAACTACGACAGTCATCAATACCACTGCATTGTGTCTAAAATACAATAAGTGAGATCCAATTTCGCCCTGCAGTCCGATTTTCCTCACGGTTCGCATAAGGAAAATTCATTCGGCCTTCTTTGCTGCTACGTTAAACTGCTATCTGCCAAATCAGGAATACTGTAAAAACAAATATATTACAGTGACATGCGTCCTCGCATGATGCTGCTGCACTCATTGGAACGAAACCACTGATTCGGCTACATGCTGCAGGAAGATCGAGTTTGCAGTAAAGATACCAATTCTTTTATCCAGATGGTGATTGATGAAGTCTACGCCTTGAATTCGACGGGGTAAAACAATCACCTAGATTTCATTATGCTGTGTGACTGGTGGCGGAGCAGTACGTCTTATAGAGGGTGTACGTCGCCAAAGGGTTGACTCTCGACTGCTCCTTTGAGCGTACTCACTGCCGTCCGCAAGTACTTGACGCGAAACCGACGAACCACGGAACTCGATTTCATACTGAAATTTTATACTGTTCAATTCAATAAAAACAACATTATGATACAGCTGAGAAAAATTTATTTAGAACATGAGTTAAGCGATATCGTTTGCCATGCTCCTATCCGCATAAGCAGCGGTTATAAGCTATTGGTTATTTCGCAAAATGCAAATTAAGGAATTGTTTGAATATTTCTCATACATATGCACCTTTTGTTCATATGGTAACTTTAACGTTACGGGTATTAAAGTAATACTTTCCACTTTGAGTCTCCGGTTCATTAATACTGAATGATACTCTAATATACATCCCTATACACCTCTTGTTCACAAGTTATGGTAGACAGTATATTGTTGCTAGTAAGGCCACTACCAATAAAATTACTGAAATTAAATACCAATAAATTTCGTCTTAATTTTTAGGATAACTGAATAAAGAGAACAAAGAGTTACCTTGGTAGCGCATACGAAGCATGCAGTGACCAGTTTTGCGATTTCGTTCATTAAATTCTTCGTTTCTTGAATTACCGAGTCGACCTGCAATGTCTCAAGTAGGTTTGAGTAATAATTCGTTAGAGTAATGACTACCTTTAAAAATGAATATCTTCGATATTCCAACTGCTTCAAGGCAATTTCAATAAATGACGAGTATGAAAACACTAAACAACAGTGCGCAAAAGAGATATTTCGAGAGCTTCTAAGAAATAAGATGAACTAAAGCAATAGACTTGATTAAAAGACTAACTTTAAATTTACGATCATAGATCACTCACGAACAAAATTTGAAAATGAAAACGAAAAGCAAAAAAAACCTTTGAAAAAGTCGCAGATTTGCCAACGGTAGGACTCTTTACAAGAACTTGAAGTTGCTGACAATGGATTGGGATTTTTTCTAGGATCGTCGAGAGATCACTTTTCTCGGCACTTCCCGGAACCTAAAATTTCAAGAGGAAGTTCGCGATCGAGTCGAAAAAAAAGAAAAACTGAGAAAGCCTTCCCTAACGTCAGGCAAAGAAACAAGCATTTCACTCATCTTATCATTATCGCTTGAGCTCAAAATTGTTCAAATGATTCTATAGTAAACGGAAAAGCCTATTTTGCAAAAAAGAGGAAGAGAAATCCGAACAAACTCAAAACAACACGCAAAAACTTAGGCAATCAATTAGCAGAATGGCACTACTCGGTCACTCTTTCCATTATGCATTTCTCGGCATCCAATGCTCGCAATAAACTCATTTCAAAAATAATTCAGATGGAAGCCTGCAAAAAGTTCGCGAATCGCATTTTAAAAAATATTTTTGCATAGCAGTCTTATGAATAACAACCTTTTGCTTCTATAGTACTTTCTGCATGCCTATTATTTAACTCCGTACAACGCTCGGTCGATTTTACTGCATAAGAAGTCATGCACGCATCTCCGGAATGAAATCAACAGAACGAAAAAAGTTGCCACTACAAGCCTAATTATCTACTTCATGGCATCTGTCGACCATGTCTTGAACTGAAAATCAACTAGAATCGTTGCAAGTCGGTAAGCATATCACACGAGAAAGATGACTAAAGCTGCGTGCGATCCACGTTTTCACTTTGCAGAGGTCCCTGACTTAGCAGCCGCATTTGAAATATAACTAATGAATAATGTTAATAAAACAAGAATAACCAAACGAATCGATTAAAACCAACCTCGTATGAGAATTCGCGTACGGTCTTGTACATTTTGTTGGCCTGCTCTGCGAAGAACTCGGCCTGTGTGAAGAGATCATGGGTGGTCTTCAGCGGACCATCCCCCCTCGTGAATAGATACATATTGTAGGCCATTGACGACATTGCCTTCGCTCGCTTCACTATGTCGTTCTCTGCATACTCGTCCCACTTCTCCGCCTCTGCATCTACCTCGGACGTCAACAGCTTCATCTCCAGCCCAACTTTCGCCATCTTCTGCTGGTCCTAAATAACACTCAGTGCTGATTTGATTTCTCGGTACCTCCTGAACAAACTGAAACCACCACTAGATCAAGCAACGATATTTCGAAAAGCATTACAAAATTTAAACAACTGAATAACGAAAAAGCTTCATAATAAGCTTCATAACCTCCGATCGTAACAGAAGAAGACAGGACGCAAACGTTTTCAGATGCCCAAATAGTTGCCAACAAGGTTATTGCGCTGAATGACAAAACTTGCCTCCACATCCAGAGTGATCGGTTTTGTCTGCTTCTGTGTGGTTCCATGCTTCTGAAATGCGATTACACTCAGCGTTTGTTTTTGAACGAACAACAACACTCCACAACAAGACAGTAAGCATTATAGTATGTGAATAATGAATGGCCGTTGCGGTCCTACCCAGAATCTCTAAAAACAAAGCGAATGCGTTTATTTCCCGTCTAAAAAGTCTAAAAAATTTCTAAAAAACTGGACGGCGAATGGATGTGAAGCCTTCATCCTCTCTAGTTCTTCTCGATGCTATGTCCTCAGTTCCCACATTCCTGGAATTCTCAGTTGATTTATCATCCCAGTTTTCGTTTCGAGAACAGAAACGTATTATATAAGCGTATTACTTTTTCGCACCTGGACGTATGTCACGTACAGGCAGGACAACGTGGTTGTCTTCGAGCAAATTCTAATATGCAGAAGTGCATAGTAAATCTAGTACTCTTTTCAACGTATTTTGGTTTCAACATGCAACCGCAGGTGCAAACCTACTTCAAAAAACTCCAAAGAAAGTGTAGCTCCGTTGAAGTCAAAAATTCGTATAAAGCAAATATACTTTGAGGAAAAGGACATTCTTCGACAAATACTACAAGCACGACTAATAAAGGAATTCATACAGTGATATTACAGGAGACATACTCCAACTGAAGTGAAAGATGAATTTGCGCTTTCTTAGTCACCAACACGCTCACATCAGTGCAAATTTCCGACCAATACAACCAATACTGCCACCGAAGCACTCGTTTTCAGAAAGAAAATTTGCACTCTCTTCTAAAAAACTGTATCGGTACTTTGTTGTACACCCGAACTCTACATCGGCATGAACCACTAGTCCGCACTCTCGCACAGTTACACACCATATTTTAAAAAACGGTACTTTTTGGTGCAGTAACATTGAACGAATGATCACGAGTTGAGCTACACTACCAAGCAGCGAGCCACTGCTCCTACCAGCTCGCCGAAAAAAAATGTTCGGAGAACAAGCTGAGCATTCAACCATTTTCATCTCCTCAGTTTTGCCTCTACATCGGCACGACTCAATTGACTCATTTTCCCACAAAATCCGACAAATTCGAGATCAGGTTAGATGCTGTCGTGGCACATTTGGCAAACCACTCCAAGTTCCTCGTCTACTGACGAACAACCGCAAGCATGCTCACAACTTAAAGCAAACGTACGGGAACAGTGAGTGACGTCTGTGCAACAACCACTCGCCTTTGCTGCCGTCGAACTGTTTCATACGCTACCAATACGGAGAGCAGTCGAACAGATTCTAACCTTTCAAAAATCACTGCTTTGTCATTATTTTTGACAAACAGTCGGCTTTTGTTAACCCTTACGTAGCAGACGATGACAGCCATGCTATCCGTCATATCTACTCCCCCTTCACGCGTTCATTACAAGCACACATCGACGAACGTTTGGTCAATTTCACGTCTTCGACTGCGGATGCTGGTACGAGCTTCTTGGCAGAAATCGACGGTCAGTGGCTGACGAGGGCATTACGGAGGTTAACCATGTAGAGGCAATCAACATTCTTTTAAATATCATGCAAACAAAAGCTATCGCATTCGTTCGATGTTCCGTCTTCTCGTTGACCGACCACTATTGGCACGTTGCCTTGGCTCCTCACCACAAATTATACAACTGCAAGGCAAAATGCAATAATGAACAAACCGCTTGCATTTACAAGCAACAATATACAACATCAAATCGCAAACAACACATTTATTCGCATCACTCAACAGCTAATGCATGCGCACATACATTAATATATTTCAACTAGCCGTTCTACGAACGTTACTGCAAACAATTTTCTTCATTTTAAAATTATACTTAAACGCAAACTTGTTCATCGATATGGTCACCTAACGACCTACATCCTCTGTTCATGATGAAGTGCCCGCCTATAATAGAAACTATCACATCGCATTCTCGACTATACAATACCAAGCGCTGAACAGATATATCATAAGCCACGTTTTATAAAGACAAAAATTACAAAACAATCACATTTTAAGTTCCGTTATTACTTCCAAATAAATTTTTCTGCTAAATATTCGCTCACTTACGATAGAGCATTTAGCATTCTGAAATTCCCCTGAACTCGCTCACATACAGCATACTCTTATCCTACAGCACAGGTCGTCTTCCCACATCACACTTTCTCAAAAAAAAAAAAAAAAACGCTTAAAAGATGTTCGAGGGACGACGCAAATAGCACAACAAAGAAGCAAAATATTTTTAAAAAAACTGTGGAAGGCGTAATCCGCATACGACGAAATCCCCAGTACTGAAATCTCCGAAGATACCTGACCCTTGCTCAACTACGTCGACGCTTCGGGTTCTTTTTTTTGTTAACGTTGAAGTCAAATAAACGTGCGCTATGTTGCGTTTATTTGACTTAAACTTGACAAAATGCATGTAGTTTAGCAGCAAACAACACAGAAAAAAAGCAGTGAAATAATTTAGCAGCAAACAACATAGAAAAGGGCAGTGAAATAATGCAGACGATATCTCAGTGAAAAAAAAAACCACCTGTTTCAACGTAAGAGCACAAACGGCTTTGAAAAAAAAAATCAAGCATAACGCAACGTAGAAATAACACAACCTGTCGTTAGGCATTCAGCGAAAAAGAAGTACACCACAAACAAAAAACACAACGACATTCTAAAACATCGATCTCTAATAAACGTGAAAACAACCACTGGATGCGTCACGTTATATTTTTTTCTTTGCGAATTACTTACTTTCGGGATTAGAATGTCAGTAGCATACAGAAGTTAGTAAGGGAGGTTTTGAACTTGTGCGGGTTGGATGGCTGAACAAAGATGAGAAAAGCATCACCGGACAGAAATATTTATACATAGGTGGGAAGGGGTGGGGGGAGAGCGAAAGAGGAGATAATCTTTCGCCACAGTCGCTAAAAATCGGCAGGGACGACGAACGCTGAACAGCACTGTTCTAAAACAAGCAGCAAACGACCAAAACAAACGAAACATGCTTATCGTTAAAAGTTTCACGAAGACGCAAAACAATGTCTAAGATCGTTAAGAAAAGCAAATAACCGCCACACCCATACAATCCGAACACCCGCGGCGCCATAATTAGACCTAACCTCGATATGACGTAAACATCACAGTTTAAGAAGATGGCAAAGAAAAGATGGGGAAAGCAGGGAAGGACGGACAGCTACATGGGATTCTGGATACGTTGCAATTTTAGGCTAATGAGAGTTGTGTGAAAAGCGGCAGATCATTCGTGTAGATTGCTGCGCTAACTGCGATCCGCACATACATATGGAGAGTGGGGAAAGAGCACAGAAAGCATTCTAGCACTATTACATATTTGTTCGATCAGGTTTCGATAAGCAGCACAACGAGAAAGCTAACTCCTCATTATTAATCTCGCTCAGAAGTCAGCAAGTCACCAAGAACCCAAACTGCGTCAATTTGCTAATTACCTTTAAATCCAGAGGTCCGAAAATTATTAAAATCTTTCAAGAGAATGTCAACCACCTAGGACAAGCCACAAACACCTCCGGACAGCCATCACAATGCCACATTACCATATAAAAACGGTGCGCAAGCATAAAGAAATGCCATGCTATCCGATAAGCACAACAAACAAGTACAGACCCACTAATAAAAGGTCAGTCATTTCGGCCACGCAAAGTCAGGGAGTGGAAGCAGATGGCGACGGAGGTAAACTATACGAATATGCATGCGCTGCAATATGCGGACTGACCCCTGGTCGTGGCAGTGACATATAGGCGTGCTTCTCGGCAGCTAGTCGTCCACTCGCCGCCGCGTCAGTTTCCTTGGCCAAGCGTGAAACGTCGTTCACGCACTGCGCCCACGTATCGCAGAACACCTCCACATTTTCACGAGCTATTCGCGATGAGGGATGCACACAAAGCGTGCGACCGGCAAGTAATGTCTGCAAACATATTACTTAGATTTCGAGCACCGAAGTGGACATTTCCTGAGTTATTCTTCTGTCAGCATATATAAACAGAATAACGTAATCTTGGCTACTAGGATGACTGAAATGCACACTCCGGAAAAAAAGGCAGACTCAAACCAGCTTTCTGATCCACCTCCTTTCAAGAGTGGAAATCAGTCCTCAAAGGCTGCTCATAAAATGCTACGTACCTTTGAGGGACTTGCCCAAAAGCTGCTTAACGTTTTCCTGTTTCACAACACACTCGGCACCTTTTGTGATGCCTACGTCACCAGCCACATATGTGGTAATTTTACGACCACAAAGAAAAAAAAAACCTAAACAATGATTGCAGTGTGCTGTTTTAGACAATATTTAAGTAAATGCCAGTCCCTCTTCCCCTCCCCATCCTTCAGATGCACACTCCTTCACGGCTTTAAAGACAACGAAAAAAACTGAGCTACTTGCATGCAATCATGCCGAAACGCTACATGAGAAGAAACTACTTCTTAGCTTTAATGCTTCAACATAAATAAGTGACTACTGCAGGAAAAAAAAAAAAAAACGGATCGCAGTCAAACAGTGAGAATCTTACATCAAAACGGTGCACTTGCACACCCCTCCTTTTTGCAACTCTTTTCCATTCAACACACAACATAGGTTTACAAGATAACAACTTTGAAACGTTTCTTTTAAGTGATGCCGCAAAAAATTTTTGGAAATGACCAGAGGTGCAAGAGCTCGCAGATTCCTCTCGGCATGGCCCGTCGCTACGTGCAGAGCATCGGTCAGCGATATGTGATGCAGCAAACGGCAAACCTATGAAAAGCAAAACTGAGTCGCTCCTCATTTGGTTTAGATAAGATTCACTCAACGAACAATTTTCACAGCATACTCTAGCCTAACTGCAATGAAGCCGTTAGCACCACAAAAATGCTCCGCAATTAGGGACTGGGAATGCTACTAAGAAGTCAATGATGGTGGCAAAAGTTTAAGTTCTCTCTCTCGCCTCCCCCCTCCCCCCTTTTCCCAATTTCCAAGAGTTCTGCGCAGAAACACGTACAGCTCACATAATGTTTCGTCTGGAATGTTCCGAATAGCAAAAAGTACAAAGAGTTGAAAATTCTGCAAATGATGGTCAAGCATTTCATTTCGACAGGAAATAACGCAAACTGAAACGTTAAAGCGGATTTTAAAATAGCCATTTGAGCACCTTATCCAACGCACAACTTCTGGAAAAATAATTACTTGACCTAGCTAAACAACGAAAAAAAAACAGTTGAGCTAAAAGTCAACCTCTTGGACATGTTCGCCGTGCTCCCGGAACTTGTCGAGATATTTTTCGACGCCATCAATATCTCCTGAGACTGAACAAGCCTTTATTGAAGACAGAATCAGCTGATCCTCGTTGGCACGAAGTATTTCTGACATCTGCAAAAAAAGTCCACTTTTGCAACACTTCGCACATCCTGTACGTCTCGTTGACCGCAAATCTTTAAGCAGTTATCTAAGAAAACTGATCGGCGAGAAAGAAGATCGAGGGTAATGAGTTGCTGGGACTATGCGGACTCACCTGTTCCATAGCAACTATTTGAAGCTGCTTTCTGAGATCCTTAAGTCTGCGACTCAGTCTTTCGACGCTTACTTCAATTCCTTCACTTCTTAATGGTTCGTCATGGTCCTGAAAATGTGCACGTGCGAAAGGCATTAAGAGCAACAATTAGTCATTTTTCACATCTCCCAAAAAAAAACTGCAAAAGCAAAACAAATGAAGGTAGCTTGCTTCACATCTTTATTTATGCGCTCCTGACATAGATTGCATTATGACTTCGTTTTCTGCAAATGTTAAGAATTTCGCAAAATCGAGTCGTCTTCAGTTGGGCACGCATAAAGCAAGCTGATATTGTGCGAGATCTGGGACCATATCATGACCTCGCCGCATGGCAGCTGCGCCTAGACACTTGCTCACTGAAGATCCTTAACTCCGGATTCATTAGAAAAATTCTCCTACTTCACAATGCCTCGGAAATTTCAGGAATGTTTTGTAACGGTGTAGCCATTTCTGGAAAGTAGTTGCAGTATTAGATAATCGCCCTCTCTATCCCTCAACCCATAGGCGGTCCAGTCCTCACTAGACTAAAGATCATTCTATTCTCCATTCAGCACTATAATAAACCTTTTCACACAATGAAACGACCAGTTCGTTCTTGTTGTCTTGCAGAACAATATCATCTGCGAAAAAACAATAAGATAACAAAACGCACCTCCGGCTGTATTAGATTAGTCATTTCGAAGCGGCATTCCTCAAGAAAGTCCAAAATCTGTTCGCGATGGTGATGTGGAGTGTAGGCAGAATCCGTGAAGTCCTGGGTCATTTCACAAAGTGAATCCAATGCTGATATCAGTCGCTCCCTAACGCCCGTTCCAACGCTACACGTCATTCGCACCATTTCCAACATTTCCTGCGACAAGCTGTCTTTATTTGGATGATGACGACTGAACAGCAAACTTCCCTGGCCAATCAGATAGTCTAACCGACTAAAGCAGAATTATAATACCATAAACATAGATGCACGCGCACCCTGTCCTCACATCCTCCCAACTTATATGAGGGGGAAGGAGGAGATAGGTCTCGTTACTCACATCCAAATGCCGCCTCTTTAACGGCTACCGGGACACGTCTTCTTGCATTCCGAGAATAGTGTTCATCGCCTACAGCCAAAAGACAAAGAAGATGGTGTGCAGTCCAAATAAAACGGTGCGTTTCAATACAGCAACATGCATGAACTGTTAAACATAAACCTATGCAATTTTGACATTACACAAGGCAGAAGCGCAAGATCACAGGCCAATACTAGTCGGCTAAAAGCTGAACTCTTAGCGATGAATGACAGACGGTTTCCGAAATTGGCGTCCTACTTCGCCAGCTGACAATTCTGCGACGAGTTCATTGCAGGCGGGAATTTCTGAGGAGGTGATAATTTTCGAAGCATGCTGCAGGCTGCTGATCTTGAGAAGAACTTAAAGGGTTTTAAAAAATATTGATGGCAGGAAAAAAGACGCTCGCAACAAGGGATGACTGAAGGCAACATAAAACTACTGTGCTTACGCACTATGAACATGATGAAGTGCAAAACCAGACATCTGGTGATTGCTTGCCTATACTCGATTCAATTTATCCCAACGGAGCAGAGCCAATTCACGTTAGCTCCAACGAGGTACAACTGAGGTGATATGTTAATATGTTTAGAAACAACTCGAATGCGCGAATCGGCGCAAAACCGTTCCTATTTGATCTAAAAACGAGTAGAACTGGAATACTCTGTAAAGTTAGAAAACCGCTAACAAGATTGCAGTCACAAACTCGTGCATCGGTAACGCACCTCTGTCGACGCGCAATGGCAATGGTTCTATGTGATTGTAACCAAAATGAGAAAGCAAGGACTAAATACCATGAGCTGCTTGATGGCGGCATTCGCAGTCAACTGCATTCCGATATCGAGAATTTCCTCATTCGACGGTGAAGCGTAATGTGACGCGTCAAATGGCATTACACCGTCCGTCACGCAGAATCCGATAAGCTGAAGTGCTAGTCGCATCTGCAAACATTTGTGTCCAGCAAGTCACCTATATTATGCACATTCCAATAACGAACCTTTTTCTGCGATTACCTACCTCTCCTCTGAATCTGAAAACTTTTATGTTCTTTTATACATATCTTCAATATGCTATTTAAACGACCAGTTTCCATTCCCAGGCAGTTTCGTTACTACAAAAAGTCGATGTGAAAGAAAGGCGCATAGTAAAAAGCCGAGAAACCTCGCTGCGAGCCCACTGCCGTCCCCTCAGGAAGCTGGGAGAGGACATAAATCCCCTTCCAGCGAATGTATGCTCTTCACTCTGTGCAAGTTTAGAGACCTCACAGTTCCTCTCAAATAGAAACCTCTTTCCACAACGAGCCAACCATATACGATCACTCCAAGCTGGCCCCTAATGAGCAAAAGTAAGTTTTTCTCCATTCACCAACTGAATACAATAAAAAGCTCACAAGCTTATTCATAGAAAGCAAAATAGTGATCTCACATTGGTATAAACCCCTCTAAGAAACACGAAGAAACCTATGCGCCTCATTTAATTTAGAAAAAAAAATATCCTAAGTGCCTTGACAGAAAACATCAACAGGGAAAAAGAAAGGACCTGATGAAACACGCCATCACGACATTGGCGAGCACTCTCGCTGTCCGGATGGCGAAGCAGTGTTTTGTTGGAAGTTAGAAGCAGCATCGTGAGACGCTCTAACGAAGTCCTGGCCACTGCCATTTGCGTGCGTCGTTTCTCGCTCTTCAGATCACTCTGTCGATCTCCCGACCGGTGCGCCAAATCGACCATCTCCCCACCGAACTCCGTGAAAATTTTAACGAACTCCGTAAAATTAGTCGTGTTTTCTAATTTCGTAAGCGAATATGCAATCTGAAAAATTTTTCTAATTTCCTAAGCGAATATGCAATCTGAAAAATAAGTTCGAGCATACTACTATTAGTCGAATGAATCTCCAAAATAAAGACCTTGGAAAAGCGCTGGCACCTGAACGTTCTAAAAGTGATTCATTAGGGAAATGTTGGTTAATATAAGCCCGGCAGTACTCTACCTCGTAGTTGGGACTTCGCCATACAGCTAAGATTGGCACCTTTCCTACTCGCAACGTTGTATGGATTTTTCAAGATTTCATATGTTACATAGAGACTTAGCCCATACGTGGAAACGTGATAAATAGTAGCTGTTGAAATACTCAATTTTAATTTAATCCAGAAACGAGAGGTAAACATTAAAGAAAAAAAGAATACAAACCTTGTCTTCAGCCCTGAGGATATGCCTGACCAGTACACGGTCTGCGAGGAGCAAAACACGAGTGACCGACGAAAGGAGCTGTCTTGCGGCACGAACTAGCACCGCCTTGTCAATTGCACTCCCAGATTCGTCAACCAAACATCCATTGAGATTCGCTATCGAAGCACCTATCAAACAAATATAATACAACTTTCTCGTCATCACACATCCGACCAAATGCGACGTAAACGCAATTCCACACAATTTCGGCATCCTTTCCACTCCTCCCCCTCCCCCAGAGTTCCAAGCCCTATAAACGGCTTATTTCCAGTAGTCCAAAGATTCGCTTTTTTAATCAGCTGCTATCGAAGATATTGATTGAGGTAGGTGCCAGCCTTTTTGTTTACGGGAAAAAAAAGGTTAAAGAATGAGCGCGTTAATGCAAATTACAGTAAAGTGTCTGCTACATTTAAGGTGAGATTTCGATCAGAACTTCATCTTCTCCTCTCTCTCCCCCTCCCCTTCCCCCGATTCTTTCCTTAGAAAAACAGGAAAAAGAAAGACATGAGCAACAATTTTCATGAAATCGATAACAAGTTCGCTGCATTCCGTCAATGGAAAAGTCGTTAATAATTAAATTATCGGAGTGGTGGTAAGTTTGGAACACTAACCGTATACTGCTACAAGGCTATTTAGTGTTTACGCCAGCCAGCGATAATATGTAAACTTATGGTGAGCAACAACAAATGAGTGTGCATATTGTATTACGAAACGCATCCCCTAAAACGCAAGCATGGGGCTGGCACTTTGTGTAAAGAGAGAGATAACTAAGCAGCGCGTTAAATCGCGCGATCGCAGTGTGCTCTAGGTGCATTACATAAAGTCGTTACTGCACTGCCACACACACGCGCACACACAAATACACAACGATGCGTTTTTAAAACAAGCCGACGCCAACACAACCACATCTACATTATTCATCCTATACACACTCATGCATTCTTCCATGACTACAAGCTCTTTTCCTTGTCTCTAAACCACCGACATGCAAACGCCAAACGTTTTGCCACGGTACTTTCTCGTCTATAATAGTGGCTAGTGGGAAATTGCGGAATTTATGTGAAAGCATGTAATGAACATGCTGCAAGTTAAGCTGCATAAATCACGTCAGCACTGCGGTAGCCGGACCGTCTGTGCACTTCTCCCAAGACTCAAATGATTAGACGATTCGGCACCAAAATCGAATAGGTTGGGTATGAAAAGGCTCGAAAATTTATTAAACGTGAAACGCATCAACATTCACCAGCCAGACGAGCCTCGTGACAGGCGTCATACATTTCCGGTTGGATATCGGCATTTTCATCTGCAATCGTCTCGCCGACTGCTACAAAACGCTCGATTGCCGCTTCGACCGCAGACCCCACCTGCAAAATCGTCTGGTGGACAACTCTGTCGTAAGCACGGTCTTTACAACAGCACACACTGCAACTTCAACAAGACCACAACCTACGCATATAACGACGTGCTAAAAAAGAAGAATGCTGACGATGGTGACGGGACAGGAGAGACAATGACGATGGGGGGGAGGGGAAAAAAAAAGGAGGATGAATTCAGGAATCAGAGCACCCCTTCGTGGACTGAATGAAAGGGACTGAATTTCGGTTTATTCTGGCTTTTGCTTCATGAATATATAAAGCGGCGAAAAGCTTTAACAGTATTAGGAAGACTTTACACTCATTATTAGAAAAGCAACATTCACTAGATTTCACACCTGTCCCCCTTCCCCTTCGGCGTTGCATAGTTCTGGGTGCGCAAAACACGCGAAC
>JPKZ01002041.1:129982-145183 GCA_000803305.1 Toxocara canis | reverse complement strand
GGGTCAGATGGGGAATAGTGGGGAAGAATGCAGGAAGAGAGAGTGAAGCAAGGCGTCATCTGCAAGAGTGTCGAACCAAGGCTTAACCTCCAGCTAAAAGACTGTGATCAGAACCAAATACCAAACAGACAACACTCTACCTATGCTATGAACAACAAAACTACAACACCCGTAACTGCACACAATGCACGTGAATGCCAAGGAATACCAGCGCCATACACCCGAACATAATACGGCCGCAAACCCACACCACCTGGTGTTTCGCATCCGATCCGCGACGTTTTTAAAACACAACAGCAGCTCTCGTTGCATCACTAATGAGCACGAACGGGGACGAATCTTAAAAGGTCGACGAGATCACCATCCTTCGGTGTGGGACGGCAATCTCTGCAACAGCAGCATTCTTGACACGGAAAATGCCACGATCGCTGCTGAGGCGCCACGTGAGTCAATGACGAAAACACTATTGACAAAACAATGAGATCAAAATTAAGAAATATTATCCGTGTTTCTGCCGGCTTGCCCATGATCTGGAAGGGGGAGGGGGGTGGGAAGATCGTACGATGACGTAACGTTGGACGGAGATCTGATTTTAAATAAATCTGAAAGGGACTGCAAATAAGTTTTAATGATAAATAAACAAGCTAGACCTCTCGGGAAAACACTCTTGTGGATTTCGTAAGTAACGTTGTTTCCTGCGAGCGATATTCGCTGCGGTCAGCATAAAATCGTCGATGCATTTTGTGAACGGCTCACTGATGACAGTGAAGCTGATATGTTCTAATTGAAATTCGTTTCTATCGCGAATTGCAATCACCACTTTTTCAACTGGTTTCTTCTCCACAAGCATATTGACGACGGTTTAGTGTGTACGATGTCGACGACGATAGGCACCACATCACAACTAGTCGAAAATGCGGATCATTTGATATGCTTGTGGCAACACTAGCTCGTCTTCATTTCTTCGTCAACTCTCGTTCGCACCTCAGCAAATACAAAATAAGCAGCAACATCGACATCCACAGTCCACCCGAGCGGTTGCATAGAAAAAAGAACTGAATTGAGGTTAGTTGCGCAATCAGGTGCTTTCGATTCACTGTTTTCCAGCTGAAATGGTCCGCTTTGCATGAACGCCAATTAATGTGCGATTTATGATCGGATAAATTTCATATAAACTTGCGCATTCAGATTTCGCAAAATGTTTTAAAATTCAAAACTATATTAATGCAGTATCATGCGATCCAGTGCAAAGTCAATTTGAATCATTTCGAATACAAGAATATCCATTCGAAGCAATGATTTACTACACGTAATTGTTGGTTGACTCCGCGACGATGCTTTATAGACAGGTGGAACGTGGCATTCTAGCCGATGTAGCAGGAAGCTATAAATTTTCCTCTTTGAAGAACGTTTACTCAGTAAACACAATCAAAGTTACAGTAACAATATAAGTTGTAGATAACAGACGACGATATACTTTGCATAATGATTTGTATGAATTTCGGAGCATCAAGCTTAAGGAGTATCAAATTTTTGATGAGTAACTGACTGGAGTTGTGAACGCAACATCAAAATACGCTCGAGATCATCTGACGACGCGCAGGGCTGCGATAGAGGAGAACCATGGTGAAGCAAGAGGCAGCAAACGCGAGCGCAGACGCCATCAATAGCATGAATGCATCGCTCGAAGAAATACACAATCCTCCCGTATCTTCTTTACCGCCATTGACGTAATTATCTGAAACGGTCCGAACTAAAGTACTCATTGCGTTGGTAACTAAAGTAATCGATTACCTTTAAAAGTGGTAGATGGAACAGTGCGAAAACTACGCGTTTACAAGTTAAGAAATGACTTCCCGAAATGGTTCAAGAATGGTATAACTGTTGTCCTAGAATCACTCTGAGGCTACTTCTTGGAAATCTTAGGACTCCGCGAACTCTCTAAAACCAACACGTATTTTCTCCATCCTTCCGCCTCTCTTCCAGGATTTTTGGACGCCGGCGATATATGCGAGTGCATATTTGATCTTTTCTCACTGCTTTGCATATCGCCTCTGCATGCACCGCAAGAATGCGTAAAGAAGATAACAACCCGTGACATCGAATATTTGAGACAACTGCTCGACCCCTTCTATAGCAATCAAATATTAATGAATTTAACTCTTAAAAGCTTTTTAAAAACGAAGAACGACTCAGACGTACTTTTTTACAGAGAGAGGCAACTTTCATTCCAACAAATCAGCCACGCATCATTTACACTGCAATCGCGAAGTGCATTGTCGTTCCGCTATTAAAGCGATATATTTTTTGCAGATTTTTTCTTCACTATACTGTTTTATTTGCTCATGGACGGGGTCTACGAGCGATGTCCGGAATGGCGTTTATGATGAAAACAGCTAACTACATAATACGAAAGTGTTTAGTAGGCAATCAATGGAACAAGTTAACGAACGCCACAGCAGAGCATTTGCAGGTGAAACGGGACGCATGCCTAGGTGAGTAATGCGGAAGAGGCTAGGGCAAACGTAAGGTGGGACAACTATCACATAAACGATATGCCTGCTTCATTCGCTATTTCACCGAACCGTGGCGTACGGATCAATCCGAGCAGAAAAACAGTGACGCATACTGTGCTCTGATGCAGCAATCAGTGATGACGGTTCGAAACGTGGTAACACGATAACGTCGGTACTCAGGTCGCCTTCGAGGACGTTTTGCAACGATCGTGAAGGACGACTTCTGGTTGCGTTGAAAGTCGTAGCAAACTCGATTTCGCTGTCGTTAAGCGGACTATCTTTCAGATGGCTGAAATTACCTTTACTTATGCGACCATCTGGAGAAAAAACTCATGTGCATATAAAACAAAAAATGTTAGTACGTGCCTCCGTCATTCAGGAAGGGCCACCACCATGGTTTGCGCCGAAATTTCGAATGAAGTGCGGCACAGGGATGTACACCAACCAGGTTTTGGTCAAACACGCAAAGCCAAAATTTCGATCGATTTGCATGCAGAACGGACGATCACAAAATAATTCAAACCATATCACAGCATCACCATATTCCGCCTTCCTCCTTCCACTTATTTGGGAAATTTTTTGTGCGTCACCGTCTGCACACCTAATTTTGATAACCATGAACTCCCGCACTAAAATTTCATCGGTCATTTCTTTGCCAGAAATCCTTATGCTATGGAAGTAATCTGCAAAAAAAGCCTGCAAAAGACAGCTCTTAGTGACTCGGAAATCGCAGATAAAGGAATTGAAGGTGCCGAAAATTTAATGTTTTCACATACAAGTCTTCCTCAGATTTTCGCAAAATTTTCACTTCTCTTCCGTGCTTGTTCACCTGTCGGCTGCAGGTCACCATTCAAAAATCTTCAGATTTGATGTAGCCCACGCTTTTTCCCCCTACACCCTCGATGAAATGCGAAGAGGTTAGGCGCATGTGTGATTCAAATAATTAACAGTCGTGGCGGTTGCAACCCCGATATGACAATTCCCATGCCACTGTTTTCAATTTTTTTTTTGCTCCATCTTAGCACATTATCAAATAAAGATCTGGCAAACGGATCCGAACGTTAATCGATTTCTGTGTGATACATTTTCTATCTAAACTGAGTCACTATTCAACACAAAAAATGCTGAATGTTACAAACGTTACAGCTTAATTTTAAGCGTTCGATATTTGCTCTGATTATGTTGGCATCGCACAAAAAATTGCGCAATATATGTCATCCGATTCCGCAAATCTTTTATTCAGAAGCTTCAAAGTATGTAAATACGGAGTTAGATTTCGTAAAAAACGAAACCTCTTAAATGTGCTCACCGAATATGAGAAAATAAATCTCATGTGCACTGAAAAATTCAACCGTCTCGATAGTTACGCTTTCAATAAGGAATAAATGAGTTATTAAAATTCCAGTATTCATACAAACGAAACTTTATATCCAAACCAATGTGAAAAACAACCAAAAAAGTGAAATTTTATGGTTGTGAAAAAAAAAACGAAAATGAAATAGAAAATATAATTGCAATACGACTACATTTGCGTTGATAGTAAACAAAACGAAAGCTACTGCCGAAGAGAAAAAAAAGAATAAACGTAAATGGAGCACAAAACAATAATTCTTGCACATACGGTAGCGGTGGTGGAGGTGGTGTAAAACGAAGCTGTTTTGCGATTTCGTCTCGCACGTCAATCGGTCCAAAGAATTGCTTCTCTGCAAATGAAAACAATTTTGACATTTTGATGAGCACCAAGAAAGATACCTGCACAAAAACTTCAAAAATAAACATTTAAATGCTCACTAGCAAAACGATTACAGCGAAAAATGAGAAGTCGTTTTGAAATGTCGACCTCACAAATATGACAACCCTGTGTACGATCCATGTGATCCATGATTGTACAATTTCTCTTTTGAAGTCCAGCTAATAAATTTGTATACAATCAAAGCGTTCACATTTTTCAAACATTCAGATGAAAACGAAAGCTTCGAATGCGTAATCAAACGATCGTGAGAACTCATTTCAGAGCTATGAAATTTTGCACATATGATCTATGCCAGAAACAGTTCGAATGACCCAAATCAAAACATTGCTCGCGCACAAAGAAAGCGGGTTTTGAAAAATACGGAAAACAAAGTCCAACATGCTTCATCAGTTGCAGCTCTCTGTTGGGCAGATTAATTTTGAATGTGCTAAAACAAAACTGTTCTGAGCTTTGGTCTGGAATCGGATGCCGCTAGGCATCCTTTAAGTTTAGAGGCTAGTGAAACTGGTGGGGAATACTGTTCCAGTTTCTGCCCAAACTTAAACGGAAGTCGGTAAGGCGGAAAGCGGATAGAAAACGTAACGTCTTGGTATTTCCTAATCAACAGCGCAAATAACACCTAGATCCAGCTCACATCAATCCAGCAATTTCTCGAGGGCCTATGGGTGATTAGAAATGGAGAAAATTCATTTTCACCAATATTTTTCGATCAATGGACAAAGATTGACATAAAACACGTATGCATCACATCTTCTACTATTAGCTGACACCTGATGAGACCAGCTGACTTGATGGCTGCGAAAGCTACACACGCCAGCTCTCCTCGCGCGCTTCAAACTTTTATATATTCTGAAAAACATTACCGCCGACAAATTTACTGAAATACGCCTCCCCCAAAGCATCGGTTAGAATGTTATCGATTGTTCGTATGTTGTTTGTTTTCGATATGCCCATGTGCAACTTGAATCACTCCCACAACGAATTTCAACTCAAAAGCGCACCTTCTTTGCCAGGTGGGCGATCTTCTCTTCCAAATGGCGAATCTGGGAAACTACCTTGCAAAGACGTTTCCGACGTTGGGTCTTGCGTGTCCGGACAAATAGGGGGCTGAAAAGTGACAAGTGCTGCAGGGGACTGAACAAGAAGCGCCGATTATCATCCGCAAACTTCCTTGATGAAAGTGAATATGCTTCACTTCCGTAGATTTCTCTCGAAATGCTTTTTCGTATAAAGCTGAAGTATTGCGGAAGTAGCGATGCAGTTTAATCAGATGCCAAGTTTTAATATTTACAAGGTAACAAAAGTCACGTCTAACCTATGATCTGGCTTTGCACGACTTTCAGAACACAATGATGAAATTCAATTTTATATTTTCGCTTCTTTTGGCCATTCCAAATTCCAACTCAAGAGCATAAACAGTGTGGAAAACCAATGCATTTTTTTCACGCACTTTTTCACCTTCTCTTTATCATTTGTTTGCAGGTCGTTACGTTCATTTACATCGCCAAGGTGAAGCAAGTCTCCATTCATTTGGCTGGTATTTTTTGAGGGGCATAAACGACTACTGGAAAGGAGCTAGTTAAATAATGCAAAATTATGTGATATAAGAAAGAAAGAGGTTACCGTAATGTTCTCGCATCCTCCATCATTTTTGAAGCACAGCTGTACGGTGCACGTGAAGAACAACTGGATCTTATCGGCGTATTTGAAAACGTGAGTTTCAGCAAACGCTGTCACAACGTCACTGTCGTATTCAATATCCGAAACAAGAAGATGATCCAAAACACAGCTAAATGTATATAAAATGCAGCTAAATGTAAATAAAACACAGCTAAATGTAAACGAAACTCATCTAAATGAAAACTAAAACAAAACGAGCGTTGCTGCGTCCCATACAGCTAAAATGCTCGTTTGATCGTATCGCGACATAAATGGGCACACGGTTTAAGGGATCATGTTGACGAAAACGAGAGTAACACAGTGCAAACTCAGTGCACAGCAATAAAGCAATTCTTAGATTGACGTAGAGGTGATATTTGGTGGGCTCCTCTCTGAAAATTTCATTACATACAAAGGAGCTGAATGCTTGCAGGACGAATGGAGACGCTTTCTACATTTTACTGCTTGAAAGTGATCTGGGGAAGAAAATTGCAGGTGATACTTTTTGGACTAGACGGTGATAAAAATAAGTGAATTGTTAAGCGCAGTTGAAAAAATTTTTTATATACGTGTTATTATCAAACTTTAAATAAAGCAGTAAAAGTGATTAAACGTGTAAAGAGAGCAACCCGTTATCATCGATCAGCTGAACGCGATTTCCATGCCCATCGTCGACGTGACATGAGTGAATAAGCATTCCATAAACGTAACCGGCAACTGTAAAAGCAGCTAGCGCTGCATCACTTAGTCATTTACAATGCGCTTATTCAATATATCTATCACATGTTTGCACTGACAGCTTTAATGAAACGCGCTTTCAGGTCTTATTGCATTCAGCAGTGTTATTCAGAAGATCGACCGAATGACAAAACTATATATAAGTTATCGTATTTCTCCGTCCCTAAGCTCCCAACCTTATAGCAATCGCAGTTTTCAAATTCATATTTGAGGAAGAAATTTACAATTATTTGAGGAAAAAACTTATAATCAATTAATAACGAAGAGATGAAGCCAATTTTTAATCCGGGCTATTCACCCTTTCCACCTTTACATATAATTAACGTAAGTTCTTTTTCCACTCCTAGTTTTTCAACGTATGACTGACTGCATAAACTAGCATTCTTGTGCATGCCGAGAATGAAAAAAGAAAAACAGTAGGCGCCGAACTCAACTGAAAAACCATCTATCACTTCAAAGCTCCCACTAATATTTTTGGACGTCGAAAGCAATCTCCGCTTCTACAGCAAACGCAGTGAGAGCAACAATACGGAAGAAAGATGCGAATCGCAGAAGTTACCGTTATCGCAATGCCATACATGTGTAACGTGATCACCAACATGAGCGAAACGGACGAAAGGGCCATCTCGACTTTCACGAAGATGGTAACTGCACGACGGCAGTAGAAACTGCTGATCGATCATGCGCGTTGTCAACTGACTGCAATATTAGTGTAAGTGACGTTAATATAACTAGATCAGGGCCGTATAGGCGTTGGCTAGGCAAGCGAAACAGAAAAGAAAAAAAAACTAAACATGTATTCAGGCGTAAAGGAAATGACGAGAGATTGAAGAAATGTGACAGCGTAAAAAAAAGTACATCATTTTTGTATTACGCATCATATGATCGCTTAGGCGGACAGAATGATCATTTTCGGGTGGTCTATTGCTAAACAAATACTATGACCGATCTCAAGAGGCAATAAAGGAAGCAACATAATGATAGAGGATTACATAAAACAAAATGGCGTAATTGTTATTATAAGAAGTACAAACTAAAACTGTTAATTACACCCTTGCCTAAGCTAAGTTATGCAATTTTTCCGCTATGAAATGATAAACCGAGATCAAAATAGAAATAAATACGAGACGAATGAGATATAAAGAGAGATTCTTCCTATTTGGTCGAGTAGAATAATAAATTGCAATTATAGACTCTAAAAGTAGGATTGCCATCAAGTTTCTCTAATCGGATAATCAAAAAAATGTGTGTGAAGACGAATACTGAAGATATGAATGTCACCTCTTTCTGTCAGATACGTCAAAGATTAGATGGAATTCAGTGAAAGAAAACTAATTAAATTTAAGCAAATGTCTCTTTTCATAAACGGCTAGAATCGTATAATTTCATGCCAAAATCTACGCAATCAACCAAAATTCAAACAAAAAGCCATACAACGAAACCGGAAGTAAACCGCCACTTTCCGACTAAATATGCTTTGCAAATAATATACCACTAAACCTGAAATTACCATGCAATTAGTTCGAAACATTCATCGTTTTCTATCGGTCAGAGTCAACGATACGAACGTATCAAAAACTGAGATTGCATAAATGCCAAACTTTCTAGTGCTAAGCAAATTTCTGTGTTCCCTGGAAGCTAACAGATCGAACCAAGTAGCTATACATGAACAAAAGCATTTTTAAAAATAACATTTATCTAGCTTTTCGAATAAGAAACATAAACTGACCTTACATCAAGGGCCGTTTCGATCGACTTAACCGACTCGATGAAGAAGCATCGAATTCTGTACGCTTGGTCTATCTCAGTTACGAACACCTTCAGCGCAATAATATCAGATAAGATGTTTATGAAAGAGAAATGCGCAAATCTGCTTTACATTTAGGATAAAGAACAAGGTAACCAGACTTTTTTCTTAATATTTGAAATGTATGGAAGGAAACAATGCGCTTAGCAAAGCCGCATTCAACCATCTCATTTAGATACTGATCAAATTCGCTAAGCGCGATTGTGCACGCATAGCACTGATGCCGATGCTTTCAGAAATCAAAATAGGAGACGCTTATGTAAGATGATCTGAGGGATACCACCCTAAAATGTGAAGAAGCATGTTTAGAATTGCTCAAAGCCAAAAACTTCTTTCTCTCTCAAAGGAAAATGAAAAACTCCAAAAACTTCTCTCCAAAAACTCCAAAAACTCAAAGCCAAAATCAAACAGGAAAATATGCATGCATATTTAGTGCGAACGGTCTGTTAATATCTCCAAAAATAGAAGTGACGAAGTTTAACGCTGCCTTCACATTTGCAAATTTTTGCCCTCGCATCACGTCTTCAAATTTTAGCCATTTCTACACGTATGCTAGTGTAACTTTAACACGTTACTTTTATCAGAACCAAATAATATAGGCGATCACACCCTTCTCTTCTTTTCAATTTCGATCTCCCTGCTTTATCTTGTTTGCCTTTTCGCAATGGGTACCGATCATCAAAAGCTGTTTTCTCCTCCATTCCATCAAATTCTGCTTCGCACTCACAAATGATCATCGTTATGAAAGCAGCAAGCATACCGGATGAAACGATATGACAAGAGTGAAGCTGTAAGAAACTCCTCGAGGATTTAGCTGAAAATTACTATCACCCTTAAACGATCAATCAGCAAGACAAACTCACTTGAATAAAACACTCAAATGATGGTAGATCTTTTGAAGGGGTAATGTCAAGAAATCATTTTTACTGCTGAGAAGGTTATGAGAGGGATGCGGGAGGGGGAAGGAAACTATTTGCACTTCTATAATTCCATTATGATAAGATTACGATCAGATAATGTTTTATGTGAAATTTGTCAGCGGTCGAGCAAAACCACTTCGAATTAGCAGCGAACTGCTAAAGTCAAAAATACAGTAGCATAACTGAGCATATGTAATTCATTAAAAAGCGTGCTTTTCGAAACGGCGAAATAAATTATCATTCTATTATCAACAATAAATACTAAATTTATTAAACTGTTTCATGGCAGCTACATTGAATATCAATATTATAGCTTGCTTCAGCAATCTATTCGATCAATATTTGAATTGAAGTGCACCATCAACACTTGCCGTTCTTTGACGCCTCATATTGCATTCACCGAACTTCAGTGCAAACTGAATACCTTCTGGTGAGTTGTGGCCATTTTGGGCAGCATCATGAGACGCCCATACGCAATTCGAATCCTCGATTTCGCCCTATTAAAACAACTGGTCTATTCTGTGAAAAAAAAAAGTACTCTGCACAGCAGCCAACAAAACGATATCAGCATTTTGATAAGTACCATCTGAAAGCGTCAAGTTTTTCGTTGTATACACTTTCCGAATTTTGATATCTCTTTTGCGATTCTGTATATTCAGTTTTTATGAGCTCATTTGGTAACTCAAATGATTATGAGCTAGGAAAGAAGCCTAAACATGTTGTGAATGCAATTTTGTACACATTTCTCAGCACTTATCGCATAAGTAAAAACCTCACAGGTAGTGAGTGATCTAAAATGATTTTTTTTAATGTTGCGAATTAGCGCTGGACCTGCACGTAAAGGCGACCATGGAAAGGACGCTGTGTGCGAACACTGAACGCGATCCCGTCGACGCCACATTCGACTTCCGGTTCGCTCACTATTCCATTCTCAATCGACGCAGCACCAATGCCCCAAAATAGCATCTACGATTGAATTCGTTACTGATTTGGCCAAGCAAGTCTTTGTGCATCTCATTTTTTTAAACCATAAGTAGGTAACTCGTTGTTTGGCACATTTTTCGGCCACTATTTAGCAATAAGCGAGCTGCGTTCCTCATCGTTAATGTGCTCATGCAAAACAGTTGTACGGAGACATCGAAAATGGAAATTCAACCTTCGTCTTTGGTGCTAGCTGGCACGTTATGAGCACACACGATTCTCAATGCGCAATTAGGAGTGAGTGACACCTTTCTTGTGGCACATGAACGGTACGCCATCGAAATAGTAACAACATAAATGTTATCGAGTTGAACGTAAACTAAAATTAAATAATGTGGGAAGAAATTCGATAAACTTAGACGGCTGACGACCGACATCTGGATACTGCAGCCCTTCGAATTCTGCTTTATCATCACTTTTCAGTGTTTTTCTGATAAAGTTATCACAACGGCCAATCATTCTTTAAAAGTTCAGCGCAACTTCCTCATCGCCTAATCTACATTACTCACAAACCATATGCCGTAGTTACCAGTAAATCAAAATTTTTCCATCAAAATCATCGCAAGAATGCAGAAAAAGTGATTCTGTTTTATCTCAGCTAACAAACTTTTACTATTCATATCTTTTTCAAAAACTGATTTTTTTCTACGACTGCTATTGGCGTGTGATACAGTTGGGCGAGCAGCTGAAAGTTTTGGTAGGCTAATAATAATAATGGCTAACAAAGTAAATTGCTCAACAAAAATACAGCTCAACTTACAAAACGAGATCATAACACACAACTTACAAATGCGATGACGTCAACAAGATTCATAGCTGTGAACGATCGCTTTGCTATACGTGTTCCCTTATATTTGAATGAGGATCACAAAAAGCTTAAGTGGGTTAATGGATGTTATAACAAAACTATTCAAGCAAAACTGCTCGTCATCTCTGCTTTTCAACCGGAACTCTTCCTCTCAACCATTATTTTGTTCGCTGTTCGGTTTTCATAATGTTATGATGGGCACTACGAATGCGACAATTAGACTTTTTTTACGATCCGTTTCATTTGCGCTCAACTACGGCACATATTGTTTCAGAGAATACAAACGCTTTTTGAAATTATTGCCTCATTAAAATATCTAATTTGTATATCTCCTCCTCTTCATTCAGCATCGCTCTTCGTCAGTTTGCGCCACCATTCGTTCGCTTTCTTTTATGTACGCCATCCCAGCATTTCTACATTTTTCAAATATACGCTCTCTAACGTGTTCTTAACGAGGATCAAAGAAGTTGGACATATACTCTGTGATAAATATACTCTGTGACGATAAACATTGTGGACTAAAAACAGTGAAAAGAGCACCAGGATCCGTCAATAGTTTTAGTGAACTATTTCACTTCTTCTGATGCTTTTTTACATCCTTTCACGCTCTTCTCTTCTAAGAAATACTGTGTGTGGCATATTCCAAATTACAAATGCACCCTTACAATACGTAAACGAATTATCCGTTTAAAAAATTTACGTTCGTCGCATTTTCGTTCTTTAAAACAAATTTTCGCTCTATAAAAAAGGATGTCTCCGTATACGACAAGAACTTTTCCAATTGGAAGCAGAAAAAAGGTGTTGTTCATCGTTCAGTGCAAAATGTGATGTGTTTTACCACTAACACACACACGCACACACACACACACACACACACACACACAAAGCAACTAACTACAAAGCAACTAACTAAAGAGTAAAAAACGGAAAATACGAGCAAATGAATTTGAAGCGCACGTCGAGTTGGATGAACTGAACTGAACGAGTACCAATGATGAACCCTTCAAATCTGATAGGTTCGTTGAATACTCGTTCGCTCAAAGATATTGCTGACAGCCGAAACGCTGATCTGCTTGTGCAGATTGAAAAATAGCGTCGAACAGTTCACTGACCGTCAATCGTTTGCATAAGTTCAAAATCATGATGTTGTTTATTCAAATCATGCGAGTTGCACAATGCCATCGCATCAACTGATCATTGTTTATTTGACTTCAAATCGCAACCGTTTGTGAACCCTAACTTACAACTACACTACATAGTACAAATCACTAGTTGCATTTCGATATCGTTGAGTACTTTGCTTTTAATACAAGTAACTTTCAACCATTTTGATCACAGCCGTTCATTTAAAACAAAAAAAACAATAAATTCAATATCAGAACTATCGGTTGCTGCTGCTCAGATTTTGCGCTCTCAGAATCCTCATTACGAATCGCTAACGACAGTTTTTAGTGCACTCACAAAGGGAAAGGAAGCTCTGTTTGTCGTCTTCACAGAATGAATACTGTTCATTGCCATCTCCTCGAGACGGTTTTACCAGCAATTTCTAATGCATTGAAATCACAGCCAAACTGGACCACACAAGCAAACGAAGCATCTCGCTTCGACCTGTCAGCGTTACAAAATCGACGACGATTCCCATTCGTTTTTTTTTCCAGTCGTCCACTTATAAATCCCCCGTTTATAGTTTTCCAGTTGTAAAATCAAACAGTGATAACCTTTCACCTACACAGTCAGCTCAACGGAAAACCAGCTGTGCGAACAATTCGTTTACTGTTGTGAAATTTTGTCTCGTCCATTATTTTGGATATATCTGTACACACCCATAAATTTCGATGAACGTTTGCATGGAAGTGAAATTCGCCTATCGCATTGTTATATCTGACCAGTGAATAATTTAAATATTGCCGGCTTCCATTAGTTAGCTAGCAGCCAATCTGCTATAATGGTATCTTTCATTTACCATTGCGCTTCTGCTGTCACTATCTGTAACGACTGCCGTTGGGAACATTCCTCTCACACGGTAGTCAGTATATGCTGAAATTCGTGAGACTTAACTGGCCTGCTCGCTCCTCGTCGATCGTCGCTGCTCCGCTTGAGTCGACAATTTCCTGCACCGTTTCTCCTTACTCTTTTTTTTCTCAAACTTGGGTAATTAATTTCGTTGTTCGTTGCGCCTTACGCACTAATAAAATGCAAGAGGTTTAATTACCCAATTTTGAGATTGGATAAGGACGAACGTTTGGAATAAGCGAGACGGTAGCAGTTATTCGAGTGAGAAGTGGTGCAAGAAAGAGTAAGGAGAAACGGTGCAGGAAATCGTCAACTCAAGCGGAGCAGCGACGACCGACGAGGAGCGAGCAGGCCAGTCAAGTCTCACGACTTTCAGTATATATTGACTACCGGGTGAAAGGAATTTTCCCAACGGCAGTCATTACACTATCGTTCAAGTAACTCATTTACCAGCTATTAAACAGCTATATCTACTACAACTCAATTACTTTTCACATTTCATTGATGGGCATCTATTTTAGGGGACCGCTTCATGGTGGTCGTTTTATGAGTCGAAATGAAATAATCTTTATAAATCAGAACTGTTCACTGTGAAGTGCTCATGCATCTGCTCCCGATGCAGATTCCATAACAAAGTTACTGGGTAAGTGATACGTTGGTGTTTGCAAAGCACAGCATTCATGAAGAAAGAAAATTAAGATGACTTTTTTTCTGATCTTGATGACAGCTATAAATTAAAAAAAAGAACTTCATGCGACACCCGACTGTACCAGTAACACGCTTCTCGATAAAGATATGGTTCATTTTGAATTTTGAAACACAACAACGCCCACTGAAAGTTCATTAAACAGAAAAAATAGAAAAACGAAATGCGTTTACAACTCCGAATTATTCCTTCCCCATATAATCATCTCCAACATCAATATGGTTTTCCTTTACGAACAACCAAATGGTGACTAAATGCCTCGTTGTTGACCCATTCACCCATCACTTACCCATCCTCTCGCCTAAACTGTCGTATCCCTTGTCCAACTGTACTCAGAAGTATTTATCATGGTGCTCAGCTTTCATAAAGCGGTGATCGCCCACGTGATGCATGTTTGTGACAGTTAAAAAAGCAGACAATGGCACGTTGTTTAGGTGGCACATCTGAGGGTTAACCCAGTTGAAATGACACATCGACCCTGAAGCAGTGTGCTTACAGACTGAGGGATACGCATAAAGTAGGGAGATAAAGGCAGCAAAACGAAGCGAATTCAATCCGGTTCACATTACCGAAAACGAAACTATCATATGTGCAGACAAAATCTTTCAACCCACTCTCGTGCAAAGTCTATCCCTCATAACGTAGAGCAATTGTTAACAAATACACTAAGTTGTAACAGAATAACAGGATTGATGAAGCAACGATGATTTACGACGAAGAAAGCACATTTCAAAACATTTACTAAAATATGGTCAAATCACCGCATAGATATTATAACACTGAATGAACATTTGAGCAGCAGCGAAGATCATTGGACATTACCGTATCACATGAGACGGCCCTGAATGAGGGAAATAAAACGTGGCAATGTGTTTTTGAGCGATGCTACATCGAACTCTTCATTTGCGCCTACTGCGTTTGGTCTTTTACCAACGTCGACAAAAGGCCAAGCGAAGACAATCGCAGTTGAGACTGATGCCGCCGCTGCAATACGCGCTCAGTTATTAATCTAAAGAGACATGAAAAGTGGCTAATAATAACTAACCATTTCAACAGCAAAGTGTCGTTCAAAAACGATATTCGCCCAGATAACGCAATCCAAATTTTCCTCTTATTAGTGATTCTTGACAGCTTGATATGACCCGCACATAAAAGCAATATTTATATGTTCCTTCGCGGATAGCTTAAATGCACCATTAACGCACTTGTGATACGACTGTAAAGATAGGTTTCAACATTTTTGCGTCTTTTTAAACAACCATGCCCATTGTTCATCATAACAGCAAAAATAGTTCTCTCT
>JPKZ01002041.1:88287-121849 GCA_000803305.1 Toxocara canis | reverse complement strand
CTTCCCCCCCCCCCCCCCCCCTCCCTCTCTTAATTTTTAAACGACTTCGCAGGTCATGCCTTGTGATCTTGGGTCATTCTTAAGCTGAAGTTTGTGGGCAACTATCTTCCGATCAATATTTTGCCGGGCGCATTTGCAGAAACCTTCAGCAACAGATGTGACCCACAAATTTTTGACAAACGACTTTTAACGAGCCACAGCTACCTATAGTGCGTCCAAAGCAGCGAAGATGTCTAGGATTTAGCATTTTCAGGCCATTTTTTCATCAGAAGTCCTCAAAATTTTCATTTCTTCGCTCTGCTTGCCCACAAAATTTCTAGACCATCGTTTGCTTCTTTGCTATTCGTTTGGGATTTGCAGGCCACTATCCTATTGGTCAGTTGGGCGTAGGAAGCGCAAATGTGTCGTTCCAGTCATCACTGTCAAATTCTAGGTCTCCCACTATAAATTAGAAGGGCGTAATTCCTTCTGAAATGGAAGAAGAAAACTGGTACTAGATGTGAAGATTTTCCCTATCAGATCGCTTGAATTACTGTTGAGCCGCTGTTCGAGGGCGCATAGGCGCACACAGGTACGCAAATCCAAACATACACATATAACTACACATTCATGCACAGATCGACATGCACACTTCGTAAAGTTCTTTTGCAATACAACTTGCATGGCAACGTATAACAGAATTTGATGAAGCACTGAATGACGAGAAAACGTTTCAATATATCGATCACATGTCGCGATTCATCTACCTGAGGAAGTGACGTTGGAATGTCAATAAGACAATTTTTTATCTTTTTGGTTAGTACCGAAACCATAGTTTTTCACCGATTTGTGCCACCTTCGACGCAGCTGAGCAGCGCATCGAATTTCCCGTAAACACAACGCCGTTCGACTCAATTTCGAGGCAAACGACTGCTAACAGCTGACTTCAACAATGTACTACTGAGAGTAGTAGCAGTCGATTCAACAGTGGCAAGGGATATAGGATAGAGCGAAATAAAGGTTTATAAAGCTGCATGAAACAGCTGCACATCTGCTCACACACATCCGTCATTTTCACACGGATTCGGCCCAAAACATTTATCCACACGTTTAATGATTGTCATGTAGACAGAATCTGATAAAGCAATGCACATACAAAAGCTACAGTTAAACGGTTACCGAATGAATATAAGCGACACGCTTAATGTGATTGTTGCAATGTGATTTCCATCTTCTAATGACTTGAACATAGAAGAAAAAACAAAGTTTTTAGATTGAAAGGTTTACATTTAACATTTCTTCTCGAAAATCGAGCCATCATTGCGAAATGCGAGTTTAATTATTTTTTTAAAACGCACTTTTTACGCGCGATATTACTGGAGTGAAGAAGTATTATGCAGGGTAGCGAACCTGCGGTTCTCGAAACTCTCATTTTGTGGCACAGAAAGCTTCTGAAAAGAGCCCTTTCTCGGACTGCGGTTAGTCGGTAGCGAATGGATACTTCCCGAGGCCTTCCTTTCCTGAAAATAAATTCCTACCTTCAGCGTGCCGAGCATTACTGAAAAATTTTTTTAAATGCGTTTTTCTTTTCAATTCGCCGTTTATTTGATTTGTATAAAGCTGAAGCCTTTCTAAGGGATTGGAAAGTAAATCAAAATAGCTCGCGCATAGATGACTTCGGGAATCTCGTTGATTGTCATGCCATAATATTCCAGTATGTATTTCTAAGGACGCAATGGAAGCATGTGTAGCGAACATTTAAAGGATGTGAACGAAATGCCAATTTACAAGTCTTTAGTGCTACCGTAAACCATTACTGGTTTCTAAATAGTCATTCCGTTTTTTTTTCATTGAAGTCACGCCCACAAACTCCCTTTGAAATTGTGAATCATTTTTGACAGGAATATTTACCCATATTCGGCTAGTGAGCTTGATTGTCGAATGTATAAGCTTGTTCGGAATTTGATTCCCATCACTGACTATGGTTTTACTCGAAATCGTTAACAGAATTGTAAGGGCCACCCGTCTACTTGAATCTCTCAGTGGAACACTACTACTGCTGGTATCGCTAACGAAGGAACACTTTGGCGATAGAATTTCTATGTTGAATGATCCCGGAAACGGGGAGAAAGAAAAGTTCGGCTTGGTGATTTGGTCCAGGAAACTCCGACAAACAATCAAGGGGTGGGTGGGTCGCTGGAGAACGGGAGAGGGTGTGGAGGAGCAGTAAGGGAGCGCTTTCACAGGAGGTCGGAAGACGCCGGCAAAACAACGAGGTTTTCCACGGCTGTACTGGTTACTCTTTAGTGAATCATGTCCTATAATAATCAAGAGTCGCTGCTTCATTAGGAATGTGCACTGTTAAGTATCCGCATAGAGGCTTTTCGGTGAGGAAGCGTAGAGAGCTGGTGAAATGCCCTTATGGGAGATAGCAACGTTTTTACGGGACTTTTTGCAGCGGGAGGAAGGTGAAAGGAAGGTGGCATTGGCATATGCGCTGAGATAATATTCCCCTGATTATGTTTTCCTTAGCTTTGAAATGATGCTCGATTTTAGAGAAAAAGTGGTAAATGTGGACCTTCACACCTAAAAAATTTTTCTTTTCCTGCACAATTCGTTTCTGTTTCTGTTATATATATATATATATATATATATATATATATATATATATATATATATATATATATATATATATATATATATATATATATATATATATATATATATATATATATATATATATATATATATATATATATATATATATATATATATATATATATATATATATATATATATATATATATATATATATATATATATATATATATATATATATATATATATATATATATATATATATATATATATATATATATATATATATATATATATATATATATATAACAGAAACAGAAACGAATTGTGCAGGAAAAGAAAAATTTTTTAGGTGTGAAGGTCCACATTTACCACTTTTTCTCTAAAATCGAGCATCATTTCAAAGCTAAGGAAAACATAATCAGGGGAATATTATCTCAGCGCATATGCCAATGCCACCTTCCTTTCACCTTCCTCCCGCTGCAAAAAGTCCCGTAAAAACGTTGCTATCTCCCATAAGGGCATTTCACCAGCTCTCTACGCTTCCTCACCGAAAAGCCTCTATGCGGATACTTAACAGTGCACATTCCTAATGAAGCAGCGACTCTTGATTATTATAGGACATGATTCACTAAAGAGTAACCAGTACAGCCGTGGAAAACCTCGTTGTTTTGCCGGCGTCTTCCGACCTCCTGTGAAAGCGCTCCCTTACTGCTCCTCCACACCCTCTCCCGTTCTCCAGCGACCCACCCACCCCTTGATTGTTTGTCGGAGTTTCCTGGACCAAATCACCAAGCCGAACTCTTCTTTCTCCCCGTTTCCGGGATCATTCAACATTGAAATTCTATCGCCAAAGTGTTCCTTCGTTAGCGATACCAGCAGTAGTAGTGTTCCACTGAGAGATTCAAGTAGACGGGTGGCCCTTACAATTCTGTTAACGATTTCGAGTAAAACCATAGTCAGTGATGGGAATCAAATTCCGAACAAGCTTATACATTCGACAATCAAGCTCACTAGCCGAATATGGGTAAATATTCCTGTCAAAAATGATTCACAATTTCAAAGGGAGTTTGTGGGCGTGACTTCAATGAAAAAAAAACGGAATGACTATTTAGAAACCAGTAATGGTTTACGGTAGCACTAAAGACTTGTAAATTGGCATTTCGTTCACATCCTTTAAATGTTCGCTACACATGCTTCCATTGCGTCCTTAGAAATACATACTGGAATATTATGGCATGACAATCAACGAGATTCCCGAAGTCATCTATGCGCGAGCTATTTTGATTTACTTTCCAATCCCTTAGAAAGGCTTCAGCTTTATACAAATCAAATAAACGGCGAATTGCTGCTCCGGATCAGGGAGTGTATAAAAAACGTCAAAACGTCGTCCATCGTGCCGTCTCGTCCTGCGTGCTTTTCTGCATTTCTTTCCGTGAACGCAAATGATCTAAGGGCGCGACGATATAGTGGACCTCTCTTATGGGTGATAAGGCCGGCGGCGAACAGAAAAACGATGGGATTTAACATGTAGCTATGAATTTCTTACGACAGCTTCATGAACGGGTTAAATTAACTTCACCAGTCGCTGCAACAGCTGAGATACTTCATGACTGCGCTAAAATAATCAGTCACTGTTTCTGCTGCTTCAAAAAAAGGATTAGAAAGGATCTCAGCTTTTGAGTTCTGGAAACCCAACATTGCAGAGACACTTTCGGCAATGGTAACTTTTATTGCTTAAAGAGCAGTAACATATGGAAATAAACCTTTCTGAGCAAACGAGTGCCATGCATAAGGATACAGAAGTACTTTTGGGTATCATAGCTGTATAATTGTATTTCAAGAGCTCATTTTAGCGTGTCATAAATCTAGAAGGATAAGGGTACAAGATTTCATAAGGATACCCCAAAAAGATTGTTAAATACAAGCATTTGGTGCTCGTTTTCCATGTGCATTTTGCTAAAGTTTAGCGAACTGGAAATGTCAAAAAATTTCTCAGCAAGCCCTGCAAGCAGCTGTTTCAAAGTGTCGAGCATTTCCTCGCATACGCACTAAACTTCTCGTCAAGTATAACAGCTCTGCTGAACAACCAGTTCGCAACTACCAAACCAGTCGATGTTTTAAATGTAATTTGAATGAATGAAATCCGTTCTCCTCCATTAAGCTATGTTTCCGTGCTATAAAACCTTCATTTTTCCATTAAGTTACTCACCGTAACAGAGACAAGCTTTGAGAAAACGCAGGTATTCACTAAAATGTATATATCTAGTTACAACTTGGAGCATGAATGAAATCACGTTAAATGATACTATTATGGTAGCGAGCAAGCAATAGCACGCTTTTTATGCTCTGAGATTTTAAAATGTAAGGATACTTACTGTTGTGCACAAACCAAGACAGTTCGCTGGTAGCTGGTTCAACAATAAGTGCACATACACAATTGATTACTTAATTAGTTAGTTTCGTGGTATACGATAATGAAGTGAAAATTATTCACGTGTTTTAGTGCTTATTTACGACTGTCATTGTAGTTTGCAATCGCTGTACACGATTCAGTACCCAGGGTATATTTGTAACATCTGTGGGGACTGAAAAATGATTGCATTTCCTCGTGGCACATAACTTATCTGAACAAAATACACATGCGGATGACATGAAAGCCGTCGCATCAAAACGACGGCCCCTAACGTCAAACTGTTACTGCAGAAGAAAAAATTCCACAAATAGTCTTTTGATTTTTCTGCAAAATTTCGAGGTGTGAAGTAAGATTTTCTGTCCTTTTTAAATATCAGACCTGGACCCGCAGAAAACGTCAATCTAAAGATGAAAAATAGGGTGTAATAATTCAATAGCTTCAGCAAAAATTTTCGAAGAACATTTATGCCAAGATGAATCAGGCTATCTTTGCTGGACCTCCAGCCAGAAAACGAACAAAAGATGAAGAATTTGATTACCTTTAAAATAACAGGCTTCAGTTCCTCCAAAAAAGTGTATCATAATTTGTTGGAAAATCATTTGACAACAAAATTTCGTGAAATGATTTGTGAAAAAAAAATTTTATTTTCTGCACTCACACTCGAATTTTTTCCCACACAGCCTTCGGACAGTTAGCAATCAACACGACAGCTCTCAATATCAACTCTGTACAAACATACGGAGTTAAATTGTAACACATTTTAGGAACAGAAATTCTAACACTGAAATATATCAGAAAATCATCATTGCACTGTCTCAGTAAAATCGTTCTGATGAGTTTGTTTAGACATACATATATGCGATTGAAAAAGGAACTGGAATGTCATAGAAAAACCTGATCTGCTAGAGGAATTCTTAGTACCCCGGACAACCCCTCCTCTCCGTATGGGAAGAGCGTGAGGGACGTGAACGGGGAGGGAAGGAGGTAAGGAAGGCTATGAGCAAACTTCTAAGTTTTTGAAAATTGAGCTGCATCCTGATGATTAATAACCACTGGAAATATTCGAAAGTCCCAGAAAATATTCAACAAAAAAAAGCTTGTCCAGAACCCTGAAATTTTCGGCCCCTTGACATTTATGCACCATAGAAAAGCCCTTTTTTGCGAGTGATTTTCACAACTGAAGGTTTTTCTGGTGCTAAAACAGTGACCTGCAAAAACTGGTGAAAAAATTGCCACTCATTTTGATCCCCTAGAATTTCTGAAAATATGGAAGAGAAAGGACGGTGCGAGGCCCGTATATGAACTTACGGTCAATCTGATTTATAACGCCGCCCATATACGAGTCGGATTCACAGCAAAAAATTGCTATGTAAGAATCACTCCCACTTGCTTTTACTACGCCAATAAACAATCTTTTCTTTAGAGCAATGTAACAAATTTAACCGTTTTTTACATCTCCCCCAAAAAAAATCTTTCACTCATTCAATTTTTCAATTTGCGTATTTTACGACAAAGCCGACAAACTGATATGAAATTCAAAAGGCTTGCAGAACGCTTCGACATGTGATACAGCGTAACAAGAGAAAGGAATTCTCTCGTTTCGTTTTGAAAAAAAGACACCGATTTACTCCTATCCGTCGTTAGAACTGAAAAATATTTGAATGGGTGAAAGACGAAAAACTCACAGCGATGGGACGATTTCAGTTAAGTACGCTGTTATTGCATTTCTAATAAATAAACGGCTTCACATGATATTTTGGATCTCGAAAAACGAGCACAGTTTTTTGAGTGCCTATTGGAGAAAAAAAAAGCGCAAGAAATAGGAGAAGAATCACTCCCACTTGCTTTTACTACGCCAATAAACAATCTTTTCTTTAGAGCAATGTAACAAATTTAACCGTTTTTTACGTCTCCCCCAAAAAAAATCTTTCACTCATTCAATTTTTCAATTTGCGTATTTTACGACAAAGCCGACAAACTGATATGAAATTCAAAAGGCTTGCAGAACGCTTCGACATGTGATACAGCGTAACAAGAGAAAGGAATTCTCTCGTTTCGTTTTGAAAAAAAGACACCGATTTACTCCTATCCGTCGTTAGAACTGAAAAATATTTGAATGGGTGAAAGACGAAAAACTCACAGCGATGGGACGATTTCAGTTAAGTACGCTGTTATTGCATTTCTAATAAATAAACGGCTTTACATGATATTTTGGATCTCGAAAAACGAGCACAGTTTTTTGAGTGCCTATTGGAGAAAAAAAAAAGCGCAAGAAATAGGAGAAAAACAACTGGAAGAGGGACGGTGCTGAGTAACCGTTGCTTGAACAATATGTGGAGTTAAAGGTGGAATGATGGGTTGCAGCCGTGGAACAGTTGCTCACAGCTAGGCACGTGTTGTCCGCTATGCTTGTGCTTATGAGCAGAACGGCCTCTAGCAGTAGCAGCTAGTTGACAAGTTCGGCAGCCATTTGAATTTACGTTCGACGCGCATCGCTATCGATTAGCGCTATGAAGTGATCTGTTGATAAAGGAGCGAATAAATTTTGCAACACGTTTTCCGAGACTAATCCGTTTGAAAAAAATGCGATCAATAGCCGAGGGCACCAAATTTGCCACCAGTAGAGTTGCCGTTCACATATTCGAACAAATAAAGTTGCTAAAAGAGTAAACAATAGTTGACAAAAAAGTGCGCATAACGAACTACAAATAAAACAGGTGAAGTACGAAGAGTGAATTGCACGTAGACAAATGCGCGTCCCTCAGTACAATTCGAAACGGACAGCGAAACATCTTCAATGAGAACGAATTTCCATGCTAACAGAGATTAACTTTTTGAAACCTGGAATTTCTTTTGAGGGACAAATGGGTCACCTACGCAACGGAATCGTTGAAGATGAGAAAAAATCGCGAATCTTCAAGTCTCATACAACTTAGCCCCGAATTTCAGTCGATTTCGCTGCGTAAGGACCAGAAAGATTTTTGCAGTGCGAACAAGGAGTTAGTGCCTGCTTCCGTTTTCACCATCATAAAGGACAATCATACGTGACGGGCAACCTGACTTGAAAACCTGTGAAAATAAATATGGCCGAAACCAACACTTACTACCGGAACCGAAAGTGATCGTGTTGGCTGGAACCGGTTGGACCGTCGTATGCTTAGAAGAAAAAAAAATGGGTGGAGTGGGGAAATGAGATTACTGAAATAGCAATGGCAAAAGGATGCGAAATAACGCTGGTGTGGTCCCCTTCAAAGCACATAATGAAGATGCACTTTGCGAGTCTACTGGTTGAGCAAAGTAATTATTGGTGCTGTCAAATGATCTCAACCAGTGGTCATTATTTATGGCAATCTTTGATGAAAACCAGCCTCTGAAATGTGACCAAGATCAAAGCCTCGCAAAAGTGAACGGAACAGAACACTACCAGAGCGATTTGTATAGCGTCGGCAGATTCGTCGAAGAACTCCTCGAAATTGATGCGACACTCCGGCACCTCCAATCCAGCGAGCAACTCGCCGCTGGCAGTCGACTCGTCATCCTGAACGATTTGGGACGACGGTGAACCCTCTTTGGGCACACCACTTCGACGTTGCACTCGCTCCAACTCATCGTCACTTCCACCGATCGGTTTTAAACTTCCGTTGGTTGGCTGGCTTCTGGTGGCACCACCCAATACACTACTACGCCACTTGCGGATCGAATGCGACTTCTTATCGACAATCCAACTCCACAGTTTTTGCATAGCGTTAGACAAACAGCAACATTTGCTTCGTACGCAGCGCACATTGGAGACTGATGCGCGGTTTAGGCCATCGACGGCTAATACTTCTCCCTCTGAAATACACAACGCTCTGAAGAAGTAATAAAACGGCCACCATGCTTGCAACAAGCCACTCGATGTGCGAATTTGTGCTTTGCGTAAGCACCCCCAAAAATAGAAAAACGCTTGCTAAACGCTGCCATTCCAAGAGAAAATAAGCGACGCGCTGTTTAGAGCGATTAAGATTTGAGCAGATTTGTATCAGTTGAATCGCAATGCGATCGAGCGCAGCAACCAAAAATGCCAACAAGCTGTTAAAAATGATCGCACCACGAGGAAAAAGAATCCGTGAAGAAGCTGAGGGTATAGCCGCCGAGAGTTGAGCGCCGAGCTGTGCATCCAAAGCGGCCCGCCATAGGCCAAAGGGAGGAGCTTTCGTGTGATTACTTCTGCTTCCCCTTCATTCTCCCTGCCGTGCACAGTGCACACGTTCTGTAGAACGGCCAATGTGCTTGACGAACTTGATGCACTTTACAAACGAAGTTGCTGCATTCGCAAAACCAAAAGTCACTCTACAGCTGCTTCGCATCAGCGCACGCTGATACGATCTTCGCTTGGCGGTACTGAATCGCCGAATCAGTTGTGCAGTTGTCACCAGCGACATCTCGTTCGTTGACTGCTTGCCGTAAAATGCTTATTCGCTGACTGCTAATTGTAAATGGAGTGTAATTTAGGAACGGTACAAGAGTGGGTTAATGCAAGCTAAGCATGAGGTTGATATGTTGTTCCATGATAACATTTACTACTGTAACGATGATTGCCGGCTGAAGTGGAGTAGCCGCATTGCTTGCAACCAATACAGTGCATACCGTGCTCACTGTGCACCGCTAACATCCTACAACATATTCCTCACTATGCGCTCCCAATACGTATACCCACTGAACATTTGTGAACAACTGAACAGCAACATAAAACAAAAATCTTTTGTGCATGTGAAAGCGCTCTGTCGTCAACGATATTACGCTAAGGGTTAATGGAAATTGGTTTGGTGTATTTTGTTTAGTGTTAATTTGTACATAACATGCCAAACGCTTCCGCTACTCATTGACGTATCAACAGAAAAGAGTACTTCTCAAACACATTACCTCTAGTCAAAAGTCGATATCTTTCGAGCTAAAATCAGAAGTTGCTCTGATAAAATGTCAAGCAGTTTCATTTGCTCGCGAAGATCCATTCATTAAAACGGATTCAGTAATAAAGCATTTTTAAAGCAAACCGTGCAGAAACAGGACCGTAAAAAGCGTAACACTTGCAGCTTTCAGTCATATATAGAAGTCATAATTAAGAGTCAGAACATGGGTAAGGCTGGTAAGCAAAAAGACTGACTCAGAAGTCGAAAAGAACGCACTTTTGCAAAGTGAATGGCAAATCTGCGCCCTGCAGGCGATCTATGGTTGATGCGACGTCCGCAACGATCGTATTGGAGCAAGGTCGAGTTGGATGAAAGGTGAATTCCGCTTAGAATTGCTGTCGGTTAGTTTCATGTTTTTTTTTTTCAGCAGAATGCAATGTCCAAACGTGGATCTACTTTACCTATTGTGCCACGTTATCGAAAAGCGGCACTCGCGTTCCCCATCGAATCGAGGATACTGAATCGTTTTTCGCTGATCATAAACACTCAGTTCTCTTCACCTCATCAACAGCAACTGTTTGAATGCCAAAAGAAAAATAAGCCAAAATATTATCGCGGTAATCTTGAACGCTTAAACTCTGCGTTCCAAAGTATTACGTTTTACCCATGATTTTAATCTAGATGTCGCACTTACGAGCTTTATACCATGATCTGTTCAAGGTTACTCATTGAGACAAAAATACCAAATTGAGGCAACAAGCTCTCACTGCATTCTTATCTCATGAAAAAAAAAACGCTCCACAGAAGATTTACGGACAAGCAAATACAATATTCAACGTTTAACAACACAGCACTGAGCTGTTTAGTCGGATCGAGGAAGGAGACACCTTAAAGTCAATCGACATCCGCGACGACCCGTAAAGGAAATATCTGAATAAGAAGTGTTTTGTGGAACCTGTCAGGATGAGAAGTCAGCAAATATCTATGTGTGCGAAAAAAAAGGACACATCTGAGTTTGATTTAACCGCGTCGCATAGTCATTCATGACCATTGTGAAGTGCGAATAATTTTGACTTTGAAGACCGAGGAAAGTTGTCTTCGATGTTTGGAAGTGTATCTGAAGAGAGAATCGTTTTGAGTGGTGATTGATGAGATCGGATAAAATACCATTAGATTTCGTCAAATATCACAAAAAAAAGATGAGCTTACAAATGGAAGCCAACGGTCGTTCGCAATTCCCCAAATTTCCGAATTAAGTCGAACAACACGACAAGTTTATGTTTGGTTCCTTCTCGAATGCAGCAGATGGGATTCCTGCTGGCTAAAAACCAGACACGGTGATATCATGGGTATGCACCCAATTCGGTTGACGGAAGTCGTCCGTCCACAAATGCTGGTAATGCTCAAATGCAAACGTCTCGGGTCCCAAAAGCTATCATTCGTCAACGAATACTCAACGAGCTTTCCTGGTGAGCTACAACCGACCCCCTTCAACTTCAACCTGTTCACGAATTCGAATTAAGCAGATTGCGTATAACTCCAGTCGACTGCAAAGGACTCAGTGAATGAGCCAGAACAAAGAATTCTATTTGAAGGATATGGTGTATTGGCGGTATTAGCAGTGTTACGAAAACTGTTTCGTTGTCGACGGCGACGTGAACAATTATGCTTGTCTCCTTACACTGTCAGCAAGTATGTCAAACTCGAAACTTCCCGAACACCACTCGCACTCAGTATTTTACTAAGGATATCTCACCAACCGACAAGTCTGCGATTCACACATCCACTCGATCAAATGCTTTTTTCTCTTGACAAAATTGTTTTCGACGCCCGTTGGCATCATTAATGAGCATTCCACCGTGAGGATGCAAATCGATAAACGCTTACTTCATCGTTTGATACGTGCGTAGCGTACGCCACATCTTACGTGGTAGAGTCGTAATCGTGGACGGCTGGCTGTACTCCGTACTCTACGCTCCCACATCTCCTCATCTAACATGCGTCATATGCTGTGCACGTATTAAATGTTAACTGCAATGCGTCATCGCATAGTGGAGCGATTCTACAAGCCCTTCCAATGAATTCAAAGATCACAGCTGCTCTCCCATTCAAGACGACCAGTGTACATCTCCACACCCCTCCCATTCGGGGATTCGAGGGAAGAGGCACGCGGAAGACCATTTTCGCTTTCCTGCGACCCCTTACCACCATTCCCTCACATCAGATCCCTCCTTTTCCTGACGAACAAGTGATCCCACAAATAGCCCCTTTCTCCTTCGAAGCTCCGTATATCGCATGTGGTCACACATTTCGAAAGCATCGTTTTTCGAACGTGTGGTAGTGCACGCCAGGAGGCGTTGGCTACTGCGCCCATCGTACTACCTTGTTTCATAAACTGTCTTTTGCGTTATTTTTTCCATTATTCGCACATATGAAGATAAAGATCATGCGCGCATAAAAACTAAAAGATAGAAATAAATAAAATATGAAATGTTAATAGGTGAAAGCGTATGTTAATTGAACAAGAAGTCAAATTTTTTCCAAGTTTTAAATGCTTTAGACGATTCGTGAACAGAAAAACGCTCGGCGCTGGAACAACATCAACAGACACTTCATTCCACTCTCGAATGACTCGGAAAACGCAAAATTTAAGACTGATACTCGAACAAAATTAAAAGTTGTGAGATCGCGATGAATCGAAGCGATCAGAATGTGAGAACATTGGACCTGCTTACGCTAGCAATTTCAAGAAACATCACGTCTGCTTAAATACAACGTTCACACGATTTTACGCAAAAAATGGGCGAACATGTCATGTATCCAGTCCGGGAGGAACGGCCTGGCAAAACTTATCGGAATGCTGCTGTTTCATTTTTAAGTGTTTAACGATTTCGGTTCCGGATTTCACTAATAGCAACCATAAGTAATAAATATCTTTGATTTGAATAATTTCCCACACAGTTCTCCTGAATTAACTCAAAACGCAATCGTCTATTCTAAAAGCTGCATTCGTCACTGATTCGCAATAAGCTGTCCAATTTAGGCACCCGTCCTCGAAAATTCCTAAATTTCCGGCCGAACTGGCAGTTGAAATTAACGCACCAGAAAATCGAATCGACATTCAAGCTTTAAGGCAATATGCAGTAATCGACATCTATCATCACTTATGTCCTATTGCCATGCTTTACATCATTTAACGGAACAATTTAAATCACACTGAAGTGCCATAGAGACAAAATTATCGATAGGCCTATAAATTTTCAGATCATCAAAGTCATGCTCCATTGAGGACTCCCCTGAGGATTCATCTATCGGCTTGAAACGTTCCATAAACTTTCTTTTTGTTGTCAACGAAGGCAAAGAAGACAACGCATCAATAGCAGCAGCTGGATCTCTTCAACCGATGCAAAACGCTTACGCGATAAGCAATCTCGCATCATCGTATTCGTGTACGCATGTTTTTGTTCAGCGCAGTGATCATCGTTCAAATTACTGCATCCCCTTGCTAGCTGCATTGACGCCAATCAGTTCTCCCGTGATTCACTCAAAACAACTTCCACTCATTTTACTTCACTTGCTCAATCTTCACAGTCGTGCAATGCAAAAAGTTCTATAAAAGAATCTCAGTTGCTAATTTACTCTGCATCATAGTAACTCGGCTACTTCATTCAGCACCTCAATCGTACCAACATCACATGTTCATTTTGACCTCATGCAAATTTGCATGACATATCGTTACCAAAAACGCTCTTCAATGTTATTCCCTAAAAAGTTAAAGCGAATCGCACATTCCTTCCTTAGAAGTTGCATTCCAAAACTAATCGTTCAGTTCAATTAGCCGCGCAAGCGTATGTTCGTCCTTTGTGAACATGTCGACCAATCGTACGCGTATTTCTCGACGACCACAACGCTTGCACTGTTCGTAAATGGGCCTAGGAAAGATGATCAACGCCAGTTCACATGCAAGAAATCTCGGCAGCGAAGGATAGTTACCCTACGACCTACCGTAAGTGACCTAAAATGTGCCAAACCTACAATTTTATGCTTCCTCATACTCCTATGATTTCGAAAACCTCATACTGCTACCTTTAATCAGCTTCGTATTTCATATACGAACAAGTCTTATCTTTTGCCGTTCTAATGAATTACAAACATCCGGGAAATGGTTTATGAAAGAGAAGCTGCAGCTGCCCGTTTTGAAATTTTTTACACCGTCACCCCTCAAATACGAATATGCCTTATTACTCCGAACGAACTGTCTCGTTTCTCAGATGGAGAAAAATTAGCCCCTCTCTTCCCAATCACATCACGGAATGCCGAGAACTTCCATACCGAGAATGGCAGTCAGTAGACGCTGAAAAGAACCTCTTCCAATCAGCTCTCGCCCTTCTCCCCCTGCCTCCCCCCACCTTCCATTCGGGAATGCTATAACTTTGCAGTTTTCGCGAGCTTTGTGCACGGTAACACGGAACGACAAAATCAAAAATCTACTGCAAACTTTTTTAAAATATGCCAAACATCGACCTACGTAAAATACGATAGAGTATTATTTACGCATACGACTACAATCGCTAATACGCCTAATTCTAATATACATCAAGGTTACCCATTCAGTTAAACAAACTGCGCCCTCGGCCAAGTGGAGCGCTGAACATAACAGTTCATCAAAAGATTTATTAAACGGAAAGATGAACGATACGCTTACTTATAGATGGCCATAAGACATACGATTCACTTATTGACAAAAATGTTCATTTGGTTAAAACAAAAAGCAACAGAACGGCACACCACCTGAGCACCTCTTCTGTGCTTTCCTACACGTTATGCCCATATATGCAATGAACCATAGCAGCATGAAAGCACACAGGCTTGCTTGAGCTAGCAAGCAACTTCACAAAACACAGCTCCGAAACACTGAGGCACACAATCACAGTCGTTTGCAAGCGAACCCAGTGTGCTGGCCCATTGCACGATCCGCTTAGTAGGCTCTGTGAACGCTAATCGAATAACTTCATGGCCGAAACAATAAATATATCCTTCAGCTCAGGAAAAACCTGATCAAAATATGGCTGCCTACAAGGAAATTTTCGTTCATTTCACTTTCATATTCCTTCGCCCTCCTTTAAAGGCAACATGCTTGCCTTCTTAAGTTTTCGTTTCTGTGTTTTTTTTTTTCACAGTTTACTGCCACTTTGAACTGAACATACGTACAACTGCCAGTACTCTCGTTTTTTTTTCAAATTTTCTGCAGTTGCCACAGACCAACCAATTAATTAGCTATTCAGTAAAACACCGGCAAAAAAGAAGCTTCAATTTAGATAATATCGAAAGACAGCAGTTCATTTCTGCGATACACGTAGTCGCCGTGAAAGAACGACTAGTTACTATTACCTAATACCTCTACCCAGTACTGGTACCATTGCACCCTTTTTGCACTCGATTTCCTACGCCAAACTATCGGGAACGGAATAAAACAAACGGAATTGTGAGATTTTGCTTCAATGAAAATGCATATTCACCTGTACGGAATGCAGTCAATGGAAAAAAGTCGGCAATCCCGTTTCGCTTTACACGCAGCAATACACAATGCAAGTAACGCAAACGATAGTCTCATAAGTACCTTTCGGCAATCTCATGCAAACATTTTTGAGTGTCACTGACCCTTTGCTGCAGATAATCGGCATACGAAAAAACCCAAAAGAATGCACCTCCCCACTACAGTTTGCATGAAAGTGCAGAAAATCATCAAGTTAAAAAAAGCAGAACGGGAATTATCAACCGGCCACTTTTGTAATGAGGGTGAAAGAACGACTAGTTACTATTACCTAATACCTCTACCCAGTACTGGTACCATTGCACCCTTTTTGCACTCGATTTCCTACGCCAAACTATCGGGAACGGAATAAAACAAACGGAATTGTGAGATTTTGCTTCAATGAAAATGCATATTCACCTGTACGGAATGCAGTCAATGGAAAAAAGTCGGCAATCCCGTTTCGCTTTACACGCAGCAATACACAATGCAAGTAACGCAAACGATAGTCTCATAAGTACCTTTCGGCAATCTCATGCAAACATTTTTGAGTGTCACTGACCCTTTGCTGCAGATAATCGGCATACGAAAAAACCCAAAAGAATGCACCTCCCCACTACAGTTTGCATGAAAGTGCAGAAAATCATCAAGTTAAAAAAAGCAGAACGGGAATTATCAACCGGCCACTTTTGTAATGAGAAAAAGACAAACAAAAAGCGCGTCTGAAAGAGAAAGGAAGCACCGTTGCAGCCATGGAACACTGCAATTTCTCCTCACAATCAAGTCTTTCCTCAGTAAAGAACCAAAACATTTACGCAGTCCCTCTCCCACCCATTCGCCTCAAGTGACACGTTTTCAACGGGCAATTATCACGCATTTCTTGCACGATGAAAAAAAAAACTGGTTGGAAATCAGATCTGCAAAATTTACGGAGGAGCGCCCTGAGGATGGGCGCAGGAGAAAATGGAGAAAAGAAAGAAGACGGGAACTGCTGATGGTCACAGCTCACAGACTAGATATCGTATATAAGTGAGCACTTCATTGTTTCAGGATTGTCGCAATATAATCCAAGAACTCGAAAACATTCATTCCATATCCTTCTCGACTGTATGAGACGGAGAACCCCGTTGTTTACAAGTCCTCAACATGCAATGGGAGAACCATATGACTAGTATATCCACTCGCATTTCAGCGAAGAGAAGACGTGCTGTATGTTACAGTAAACAACAAAACGCATAACACTGAATAAATAAACAGTGCTCCGTAGCGCACAAAGGCAGTAAAATTAAATGCCGACAGAACGCGGCAAACCGCCGGCGCTTCATAAATCGGCACTGGAAGACCGAAACTAGCGTAATGCCAAAAGAAGAGCACTGTCTAGCGGACAGAGATACGGAAAACGCTGGAAGACACGACTGGATGCGCGTTCGGAAGCGCACACATGCTAAAAGACTGTCGGCAGCTTGAGCAAACCCCGAGACTGTATGGAAACAAAACAATTCAAGAGTACTGTTCAGCTATTCTCATCTTTGTTTTTCGGTCGCTCCCACACATCGAACAAAAAAAACGACCACCCATGCCAGACTACATCAAAACCTCTAATTTACTCCTTAATCATAAAACTTGGATGCATGATGGAATTCAAAGAGTGAAAGCGTTCACTTTAGATTACTTTAACAAAAGCCGTCTCAACTTCCTCCTTTTCTCCCTTCCTCTCTTTCATCCTTTTTCCCCATCGTTCCTTCCAATAACACACTTCCCACATCATTACAGCAGTTGATTAGCAGCCGACTTTTAAAGAAAAAAAGCATTCTTGCATTCAACAAACTGAAATTCCCTGCAGAAAACAACATTATAATGAGAGGAAAATAGTGCATCAAGAGGGACATGAGATGATCCTGCGCGCGATGGGACGCATGAACCATATAGAACGGAAGACAGCAAAAACGATTGAGCAGCTTTAAGTGTGCATCTAACGGGTACATAGTACGATCGAGATATGGTCAAAAGTAGAGACACAAATATAAGTTAGACTCATTTCAAGGTTTTGCGTTTAATGACACCATCATACAATATGTCACCCTGCAAGCGGACCACTCACTTCACCTAGCGATGTGCCCAATAAAAAGCACACTTCACGCGATTTGAAGAAGGCCAGCTAAAGCGTTGCTGTAAGCAACAAACAAACTAAAGTCAGCACACTCTGAACGAAGGGCGTAACACGTTTCGAAGGCCGCCGATGTAACTGAAGCTCATGTGAAGTTTTGAACAGAGTAGAGAACACAGGTCATCCAAAACAACAAAATCACCACTCGCGCTCATGGACGATGGAACCTGAAACAAATGATTTACTTAAAACAACGATACACCTCGCGAAAATATACATACCGTGCACTCCATCTCTAGATCGCACATAGGGGGTCGGTGAATGTGACTTAAATGAGCAAAAAAAAAAAACAGCATTTCATGAAAAACGAACTACGCCTAACTAAGCGAAGGCAGCATCCGAAGTAGCCTGCACATACAACGTTAACAATGATAGAGTACCTGCAGTTAGCCGCGAAAATTTTATTCTCGTCTTTAAAAAGCACCTTACTTCGAATTAGCAACCTCTCAGATCTTCGTGCCGCGTCAATAATTAATACACAACACAGGGGGATGGAAGGTGGGAGAGAGAGGTGGAAACCCCCAGTACACTGCAGTGCACGCGACATGTACCATTCATGACGGCAGTGTGCTGCACACACTTCCCAGCCTTACTATAAGCACAAAAAGTACGATAACCGTAGCAATTGTCACGAAGACGAACCTGGTAAAAATACGGCTTTCCTCGTGTACATCCATTTCAGTTGCCTTGAAATCATTCAACTCCTTACGAATCAATGCCTGCAAAAACCTCGCTTAACCAACAACTATTTGGTTCTTTCTATTCGTTTACAGAAATCGTACGGTAAATTGTGCAGCAAGAAACGGAGATCAGGATAGAATAAACACTTTTTATGCGCCAAAGTTCAGGTCTATGAATGGCAAAGAATATTCACGTCCAACCTGCCACACTATTCTGTATCGTAAAACAGTTAGAACAACGTATCACAACAGAACTTTCATAAAAACCCGTTAAAAAAGGAAAGCAACAACCGACCATATCGGAACATCTTGTGGTCGTTCCCTCTATACACTGTTCAACTTTCTTAAGCAAATGAATACCGACTGCAGCGTCAAGAACGAATTTTTCCACGGAATTACCACAAACGCTAATTTGAACTTGCGCAAATATTTGAAAATGAGAACTACCTTGTCAGTAGGAGTTAGTCTAGTCCATGGTTTATCCGCTTTGCGGTCATATACTTCAGCTTCTGTCACCTCAACGTAATCGTTGAACTTGATTATTTGCTTTTCTTTCAGCTGCTGGACTGTGGGACGGAAGCTGAGCTGCAATTATAATGATACAAACTATAGCCACATTAACACAGACAAAAACCAACACAAACAGTCGGTCAGCTACTGGCGCCTATGCTACCGCTAAAAAAAATCACGGCGTCATCTTCGATGAAGCGCGAGAGGGAAGGGGCAGTGGGAGGAGGACGACAGAAGAGGTCAAGGATGCTAAACGTGAAAGATCGAAATTTTCGGCCCTTTTTATGTAGCATAGCAGTGAAGGCTGCATACTTCAAATATTAGCGTTAACTGCTTTAAAAAACCTGCAAAAAAGCAGGCAATCATGTAAACTATGAAAGCAGAACCGTACAAGCATAACGAACAGGCCGATTTTAGCACAGATATTAAAATAAAAAGCAATAACTTACCTTTACGCGTCAAATGGATATTTGTTCCCGAACTTGTGTCAGAAACTTAACGTTCGTCCTCATCAAGGCAGTCGCTGGATGAAACAATATTTCCCAAAAATGCAGTGAGACAAGATTTTCGATAATTTAACATGCCATTACCTGCGACATGTACACTCGAAAAACGCGCCAACGTTATAGCTAGACTGCCATCTGACCATTCTTAACAGCCATCTGACTATTTTTCCAATTACGCGTCAAATGGATATTTGTTCCCGAACTTGTGTCAGAAACTTAACGTTCGTCCTCATCAAGGCAGTCGCTGGATGAAACAATATTTCCCAAAAATGCAGTGAGACAAGATTTTCGATAATTTAACATGCCATTACCTGCGACATGTACACTCGAAAAACGCGCCAACGTTATAGCTAGACTGCCATCTGACCATTCTTAACAGCCATCTGACTATTTTTCCAATAAATGAGCATAACCACATACCGATATAAGCCGATGATGTGAAAAGGATAGACAAATGGTTATATACTGTGCAAGTGGCATGACAGGATGACTGCACATTATATAGCTTTTAACTTCTGATACAACTCGATGCTCCCTCCCCCAACAATTGGCGAAACTGCTTTATTTCAACGGATAAAAGAGCGATTACAAAAGCACTTATTGGAACCAACCTTACGAAGCAGCATTTTGCGCGTCTCCTCCATTGCCTTCTTAGATGAGATCGAACCATCTTTCGATTTCAAGATATTCCTTTGTTCCAGTTCTTCGGCCGATGGGCGCTCACTCAGTTTCCTAAACATGCGCATGAAAAAAAAAACGACTTTCCTATGACGGCCTCCAACGATTCTGAACTATGACAAACAACGACCCTTCTTAGGGAATAAATATAACGGCAACGTGCATGAAATCAACGCAATATTTTTTAAAACGATTGTCATGATAAAATAGTATATTAGATGAAGTTGAGTGGCATATTGTACCCTGCCCCTTTTGTCGCAGTACCTGTAAAACCCTGATGATATCCACCCCTTCCCCTCTCTTGAACCAAAAACCTGGGGAACCAATAAGTGCCGGGTCTTATAGTCGGCACTCCATTTTATCTCCTTTGATCCAGTTCGTTACTAACATAAAGCATCCAAGATCAAGTAAAAGAAATGCGCAGAAAGAAACCTCTCGAGCTTGATGCTAACTCTGTGCATGAGACGACGACGATCATCAGACGTCTGGTTTGGTATGTCGTCGACGGGGTCTGGAGCATCCAGCTTCCTAGCCAACGTGTCTCTCCTGTTCACTTTCGCCGCAAGACCACCTCCAAATTGCAATACACTTTAAAAATGGAAGCAATTAGCCTGAACCTGCTGTTCCGAAAAAAAAAAGGGAACAAGGCAAAGAAAAAGAACATAGATCAAGAAAACTGAAGCGATGGTTGGTTACATACGCAAGCTTTATTTCCACTAAGGCAATTAAGTATTAAAAAACGCTTTCTCATTTGATACATCAAACCAGATTGTCCAGTGTGCCTGTCCAGCAAAACAAAGCAATCAGTTGAGTGCATAAAGCCCAGCACTTACGTTTTGGTGTGCCAAAATAAAGTACTCTGAACATCTTAACCACTTGATTTATTTGATTACTTGATTTCGCCACTGTTATATGCCTCTCACTTGAAAATTTCACAGAATTATTAAGTGTAAGGTGCTCTAGATAAGAATTACACTTTCGACAGATTTCTCTTTTCGGCCCTGATGGCGATCAATCAAGGCCACGAGTTCCTAATATATCCTGGCAAAGTCAGTTGAGTGCAGAAAAAAAGAAAACTGGAACACAACCAATGCGCTGTGTCCCGGTTCAGCTACTTAGATACTTAAATACCAAACACCACTTGATATGCTCTTACATATCGACGTCTTAGGTTTTCTTCACTTCCGACAAAACATTAGTCCGTGAACGATCCGTCAAACGATGGAAATAATATGGCGTGGCGCTTGCCTGCATCATGCAGTCGGAACACGCATGAAATGAGGTTTAAAATGTCTGAGTAGAACTCATGAAGGTGCTCACAGGTATTTCGACGAAAATTCTCTAATGATGAAATAAACATTTTCAACTGTTAACTGAAATTCGCTCACTCAAATAAAGCAAGAGGAAGCAACGTTTGTGAATCTGCAATTTTCCCAAATGGTAAAGTTCAAATCAGGAACGGTAAACGAAGAAGACGACGAGCAAACTTCAAAGTTTTGATTTGTTCCGCTCAAGTTTGTGCTTTTATAATCAAATAGACGTTAACCTAGCAATCTTGACTACCCACTCACGACGGGATCAGAGAGACGGCTTACTAAGAGGGATGTCGTCGTCGTCGTCAGTATCAAACGCGCGATGAGGCATAAGGCGACTAGCGATCGCAGGATTCGTGCTATGGCCGATACCACGACGCGTCCACGTCACCGGTCCCTCATCTCTGTACTGAATATCCGTATCGCTGTCACTATCATCTGTCAAACGTGACGGCAAGTCGCCCGATGCGAGCCTGCAGGCAAATATTTGCATACAAACAGTACCACTTCAACTGTGATACAAATTAGAAGCTCTGCAAAAAAAAGCCCAAACTGAGGCCCCGCTCGAGTGAACAACAATGATGAACAGCACTTATTTTCGGCAAAAAGTACTCAAATCGGAAGCCCAAAAAACGGTCGCAGTGCTGTCGAAGACGACCGCACGCTAACGCATTTCGCAATTCGCGAATTAATGATTGTTTCTGTCTGCATTATTATATTACACTAATTTCTCCGCTTTCTACGCTGCGCCTCAAAAAACCTATCGCCGATTACGTTCGTTGTGAAGGATTACGTGTTGTACTTGCCATCCGTTTAACGAGTTCTTCGATAAAGCGTCTCTTTCTGCTCGTTTCCACTTCGGTAGATCAACACACAACACGTAAGGCAGAAAAGGATCCCGAACTAATGATGACTGAGGAATATTAATGCATTATGTAAAATAAATGTACTGCTGAACGCTGTGTTCAACGATTTGCAAAACGCCATATAATGTCTAACACAGCACCTCGCTCCCCCCCCCCCTCTCCCTCACCCCGGCTCCCCAACATACGCTTCTATTTCGCAAACCTTCTACGTCAGCCAGACAATGTCAAAACCTGCGCACCACTAGAAAGTTAGCATGCGCTGACCAGTATTTCCTTTATACAGCGTCCGACGCTTTTTTCTGAAAGCTTTTCGTTCATTTCCTTTGCATTAATCTCTCGCACAGCTGGAAGATTGTATGAGTGCACTCACTTCCACCGTCTTCCCCCCGATACAACCCTTCTTCCCTTCGAGCGAGAATGCTATAGGTCCATGGACTTCCATTCTAGGCAATTCCACAGTCGTTTAAACGATTCCGATATCGCACGTTGTTAGTTTCAGTGATTTCCTCGTACACTGCAATCTCTTATTGTGAATCTCTACGTGTGAACTCATACATATAGATTTCAGCTGTTTCATAGTGGAAACTGCAAATTATTAAACAGGTATGCGTACAGAGAATGTAAACAAAGGGAGGCCAGACTACTTATGGAAGTTTGAAAAACGAGACGATTACGATCGGGAAATACTGAAAATGGGTTTCAAATGAATAAGTGGATGAAGTTAGTGATACCTGGTTGATTTTACATTGAGGTTGTTTGGGTCAATGAAACCATCCGCTGGCTGAACCTTGTGCAGTGAACTCCTCTTCGTTACCTTCAAACGAGAGGGTGCACCCGGCTTTTTGAGCACGGGCCGGTTGGGTTTGGCGCTAAGGTCAGGTTCCTTGGCTGCGATCTCCTCGACAACAGGTCTCCCCATCAGGCGGAAGTCCATCTCGAAGGTAACCGTTTCTTCGCGTCGCCTACCTTCCCAATCAGCTCGCTCGTCGTCTTCGTCGTGGTTACACTCTCGACACTCGTCGTCTATATTATCTGCTTCAGAAATGAACCATCAACGAACCGCTTTACACAAATACAGTTTTTGAGAGAAGTAAATCTAAAAGACGACAAGCACTGTTTAATCAACGTTTCGATACACTACGCTGCCATCAAAACTACGCCATCTACACTTTAAGGTAATGCGGGTGTTCCCTTGCATAGAGTAAACCCACTGAACGAAGCCCAGTATTGTGTCTTGGATCAGAAACGGCGCCTGGAGATACCACCGCTTCGTAGGATCAGGAAAGTTCGATATGTGACAGCATCACAGCGGTACTCGATATGTAAGCACCTTTTTCAACAATTACAAAGAAATGCTTCTTAATGCCTGCAGCTCAACGCAACCCACTTCATAAGACGAAAACCGAAACACTCATTTTGCGGAAAACCGAAAAAACAAATCAGACTCCTTTGGCGAATGAAATCTTGAAGCGCATCTTATTCGTTGGCTTCCACATATAAACTGGTTTCCGGTGATGATGAAACAGCTAAAACATTGCTTTCACGAAAAGTCGTTGTTGAGTGGTGGTCAACGCTAATATGCTCTAGTGGCACTGCTTGCAATAAAGTTTAAAATCTTACACCTCGAAGGCATTATAGCGCAGCCCTCTTCAGCCAATTCAAAAAGTTTCCAGTCTAACTGGCAAGCACAGATCAGCGCTGATACTTGCTCTCCATATTAACATGGCACAGTTTTTCTCGAGTTTCACGGATGTAATACCAACATTCCCAGCAAAGCACACCCACAAACAAACCTTTCATCGGTCATATTAAATTTAAAAAAAAAAAACTATCAAATCTTCGATAAGCACTCCTCGTGAAAACTTCAACACACATTAACCTCGTGAGATGGTAGATGCAGTTTCGTCGTCAGGAATATCTTCGGCAAAAGATAAGTCCGGCTCCGGAATACAATTCGTTGGTTTGTGTGTGCAGTCGACGATGACCACTCGCTGCACGCTCGGCACACTCAACTCTTCCGCTGTGAGACGCAGTGTGTCGCCACCGCCACTCGACTCGTTCGTCTCGGGGCTGAAAATTCAATCCTCTTTTATCGGCAAGCATTATTCACACCATCCACCCACACATGCCAACTCAACTCCAATCCATCTCCGCACCACTCTAAGCCTAAGCCTCTCACATGTTCCAAAAATCAGTCATATTTCGCAGTTCTCCTCACCAACAAATTTTCATTTTTCGTCTTTACAAAAAGGCATTCGTTCACTTCGTTCCTATGTCGAGCAGCGACAAACAGCCACCATGTCGACTCTAGCAACATCTATTACGCAATTTCTGCGCAAGCAAAAGCGCTGCAACATGCAGCAGTTAGAAAATACCAAAGCAAGTGAAGGAATGCAACACAAACTGACCCATGGACAGAAACAAAGACAAGTGAACAAGTGCCTAGCAGAAGAAACTTCATACCCCGACCTATCGATGTCTTCCTCACACTTCAGGGGCTCTGATTCGATCGCTGGCAAATCCAAGCAACCGTTCCAAGATGATGCTTTCGACTGATCTAAAAAATGCTGACTTAGAACTCTGAGAAAAGAAATGCAAAAGAATTACGATGCTGGGTCTAGTAAATGGTTAAAAATGATCGTGTTCTCTGTTGCACAACTAATCAAATTCTTGAAAGCACCACATGAAGTGAGACATTTTCGCAATGGTTCGCTTTTAGCAGAGCACAACGCCGTTGCGGGCTCCCACATCAAAACACATTTCAAGACCACTCCCCAAACACTAATGACAGAAAAAGCGATTATTCGCATCAAAAGCACACCCCTTCCACGCTCACATTTTGCTCTATAAACTATTCACTGCCCAATACTGCATTACAACACACTGCCACTCATCAGAAGGAGCAAATATTCTGAATGGCTAGCAAATATTAACAAGTTTTACAATCTCCACCTCTTCCCCCCCTTCACCCGACACAATCCGCTAGCCTGAAAAAGCATAAAGGGAATGACATTGAGACGTCCAAACGGCAACTGACTACATATTGGATCAATGACATACTAAAATATAGCCAACGTCCACACCCTTGTGAGCTGCTCAAATCCTACAGCACTGTGATTCCGGAAACTTCAATAAAACAAATTTAAAAGCGTTAAGAGTTCCATCCAGAAAACTGGCCAACTTCTACTTCGAAGTATGACAAGAAATATCTGACCATGAGCACATCAGAACGGTTAGCAGCACAATCAATGAACCAGAGTAATGTACAAAAGGAATAAGAATAAAAAATTGGAATAGGATGAGTTAAGGAAAGAAGGTACGGGCAATAAGTTGAAATGAGATGAGACAGGATGTGAAGGGGGGCAGCAAGCGAAGAGCAAATGGAACGGATGTCCGCCAAACAATATATCGGTGGAGATGAACTTCGAAACGAGCAACGCAAATAAAGAAATGTCACGTGCACAACATATATTACACCTGCAGACGACACGTCTTCTGCAGCTTCAATGTGGCACACATAACACTAGTTCACTGCCATTAACCCACCCTCATCCACCTCACTCCACATCCACTAGTTCATCTCGCTTAAACACCTCTAACTGCATCAAGAAAAAACTTTGTCGTAACACTTGCTAATACTCTACTGAATAATCTTTCAAAACAAGGTTACTTATCCATGTTAATGAAAAAAATAATAAAACAACTGCTAGTGTGCAAGGATAAACGGATGAATTCGAATCGTTTATACTTAGAGCAGCTCAACAAACGGCAGGCTTGAGGGCCAGCGCTCAGCAAAGAAGATGAAGAAAGGAGTACAAGCAAGTACTCATCAATAAGCAGTTTCAACTGCACAGAAAGATAGATGCAAGGCTTGCTAATTCTTCCGCATCGCTTTCGCTCACGCTAAACGGCATATGTCACTCGAAAATAAAAGAACACGGACTTAAAGTTGATCAACGATTCCTTCAACGGTTCACGCAAATGTGCAGAAAGCGAAAACTGTATCACACATGAAATTTGCTGCAGATGCTCGTCGGCGGAAAATATTGTCTAATACTGAGGAAAAGGAAATGAATAATTACGTGAGCATTCGTTCGACTTAGACGGACGAGCTAACTGCAGGATGCCTTACAGCAGTGCGTCACCAACGTCAATGCATTCAACAATCATGAATGCTACAATATAAAACACTGCGCTCATATCAGAGAACGTGCAATACGGAGCATATGTAAATAGTAAAGGTTAAAAAAAAAATGCCGATCGGACGACCGCTGAAGATAAAAGTTAATAACACTTTTGAACTTTCTGTATTATTCACCGCAAAAACCGCATGAGCTTAGTGAACGCTAAATGTACGCTTACAGTTGGTGACTATACATGCACGTCATCAGCATTTTTGCACGCACCATTGTATTTACATGAAGAATTTCCTCCACTTCTTCCCTCGCCCTCCCCACCCATCCACCCATCCACTCTCTCTTTTACTTGCTTTCGCGGCAGCAAAAGCACATTATGAGCTCATCATCTCTGTGCATATAAACGCGCGTAACTGATCAGTAGGTTTCATTTACTAACCAGAAAAGCTTCCGCAATGAAACTTTTGAAGCATAATCTACGGCACTGCGACAGCTCCCAAAAAAAAAGGTAAACAATTTGTAGATTTCTGAATGAGCCACGATGCATGGAAAATAATAAGGCAGGAAATGCCGTGTTATAGGCTGTTACGATGCACAGTTAAAGGAAGTCCAGAGAATGAATTTCTAGATGGGGAATTGGTAATTTTGAAAAAAAAGGCACAAAAATCTGGAGATAACAGGCGCCGACAGTTCCGATCCCCTTAGCAAATCGTCACGCCTCCAACATCTTTCATTTCGCATCAAAAGCAGCTATCTGATTGTGGACTGAGCAGAAATGTTTGGACATAGCTAAGCACTAAATGTTTGGACATCATGATTTTCGAGCATTTATTACACCGTTTTAAAGAAACTATGGAAAGCGCCCATTATGCTAGTTCTCTAGTACGCTTCACAAATTGTTAGATTCCCAAATTGAATTGAGCTTCAAGTAAGTCTGCATTAAAGAAAATGGATTATTTCCGAACCCTCTGAATAAGCAGGTAAACAAAAAAAGCCTAGTATTAATGCTCCCTCTTCGATTACAAGAAAAACAAAAAGGAAATCATGAAGGGTTCCACACATTACTTCAGAGAAAACATTCCAAAACCTATGTTTCCAAGGCACGCCCATTCCGATAAGCAAAAAAGGTCATGCAGTCAAAGAATTTGTAAAAGAGGGTACTGAAAAGTGCAATTTAAATTTCTGCTCCTCATAACAGCGCACATAGCAATGATGCCACCGCATGTGCCAAACATGTCATACTTACGTGTGACGAAGTAATGCACTGGGTCTGAGAAAGCATAGTAAGGTTAGCCACGCTTTTAGAGGCCGGCACAAACACAGCTTAGTAATTAAACATGAGGCAGCATAACATACATGCGAAATGAGCTAAACGATAAAGACGATTTGGTGAGTGAATTGATGAACAGCCTGGACCAAACAGTTTCGTACAAAATAAGTATGACGTTAGGCGACGATAGACCGATTCGTATTTATGAATGAGTTTTCAAATGACCGCAATCTACTTGCTTCTTCGAAGATATAATCCCGCTCAGTGCTCATTTTGACTGCTGCATACTCTGGCACAACATATGTGACCTAGCTACCGATGACGCAGAAGCTTAGATAGCGCGACTGCATTCCAGTGTAAACAGTGAAACAAACTCGTGCCGATAGCGAGCTGGTGTGTGCCCGCAAAAGAAAGCAGGAAAGAAAACAGAGAGCGTTAAGCAAGCAATGACTGCGATAATCACTTCACTCTGATGCTCTAAGCACACTTGCAACTCCGAACTATCGCTAGCTTAGTGCGATATTCACAAGACAGCTGTTCGTAAGGTTGACCCTCGCTTCTTCTACGTCACCAGTGCACTACTCAATCACCAATAACAACTCTGCCCTCCCATTTCCATTCGACTATAAAACACCACCAATTATACACTTCGTTCTCGATCGCGGTCTACATGTGCATCGTTCTTGATCGCGGTCTACATGTGCATCGTTCTTGATCGCGGTCTACATCTCAAAATGCCCATAACTCAAGTGAATGTTGATGTACACATAGTTTCAACGCTGCTTTTTTAAGATTAAGATATGATAAACCAGAGTTCACTATAGCGCGCTCCAAAATCACGTAAAAAAAAGGAAATAGCAACAAATTCCAACAGAGAGTACCACCACGTTCTAAACATCAATGCATCTATCGTTCGGACACCCAACTTTCACGACTTATGCATTTCAAGAGAGAGATGCATGAATAAACGAATAAAATCAATACATTAAATCGGCACATATTACGATTACAAACGCAAATGGTGACAAAATAAACATGAAATGAGCATGTGCGCAGCCCAAACACGTTGGCCTGCTAGGTTCACAAATTGAACCAGATAGCCGCTCTACAGTAGCCGATGCATGCTTCAAAAAACGGATTATTAAGAAACGTTACGAAGAGCTCGGCTGATTCGTTTTCAACACACCACACAATAACAGCATCCTTTCTAGTCCTGGGTCTCCCAATTCTCTACATCAAAATGCTTCTCCCCATCGTCTACTATACTCTTCGCCGAATTTTGTGACCACATTCAAAGACAGATCATAGGGCAGCATTAATGCAGACAACGCAGATATTATTGATTCATGAGTACGCCGCGTTCTTCTGAGTGGCGAAAAAAAAAAAACAGCGCATGAGAGCCATTCAAAAAGAATAAGAGGGAAGCGCGTAAAAGCGTGTACGAGACTGACCATCAGCAACAGCAGCCATGTGAATGGGCTCGATGGAGCTAAGTGAAGTCGGCATCGTCGTTACGACTGCATCCGATTCCGGCGAACGATCACTGTTCGTACGTCTGTAATTGTCAACACCAGTCCCCAACTTAACATAAAACATACTTCTCTTAACTGCAACCTCAGTCGACGACAACGGCGGTATGCAATCAAATTTTCTGCGGAATTTCTTTTCCCTTCAATACCTCCGCCTACTTTCATAGCATTGCTCTCGCATCGAGGGCGATCTGAGCCCGAAATCGAGTTGCAAGTAAATAAGGGATTTTCAGCGGTCGTACGTTCACCTATCATGCCCTGCGAAGAACATTCGACAAAGGTTCGATAATAAGACAGCGGAAAGCATGTTTAGATGCAAAATCTTTTACGTGAGCCATAATAACTTAAGAAAAACAAATTGTTTTACCATTCGCTTGCATATCCATCTAAAGAGAAATGATCAAACAGAACTCATTGAACTAACACGAAAAACAAAACTCACGGAGGTAAACCTACCATGCCCATTAGTGCCACGAAATACCGTTTTTTATGATCAAGATAACTTTCACCACAACCAATCTGTATTCTTGTGTGCGCAAAAAAAAACATTCCATCAACGACGTATTAATGGCGCACCTAACCTATAAGGTCTAAGGAGGAGGGGAATGAAGACAGAAAAAAAACTTCCCTCCCTCAGCAAATATTCTAATAGGCTCAACGATCCGATGGCGCAATTTAGAACGGTTTATCAGTTCAACTTCCTTCCCTTTGATCCTCTTATCGACTCATTTCCTGATACCAACCATGCTTCAGGTCATATAAACAGAGCGGAAAACTCGTCTCGTCGCTGTGAAATAAACAGCAACTGCGCTTAGCACGTGTGCGCTTGCTAGGAACGAAAAAACATGGCTAAATAGATGGAAAAAAAATGGAACAAGAAACTGACCGAAGGCTGATCTTACGATTCTTTCTGCCCCACTTCCACGGTCGCAGTATGCGCATCCAGAACCTGGTCGTTTTCAACGAACCGCCAAAAGCACGCGAGCGCTTGCCACCGCCTCCAAGAGACTTCGGACTGAAACGCTGAGGCTAAACAAAACAAAACACTCAACTTCTGCTATCTAAGAAGCAAACTGATTGTTATAAACAAGGATTGAACTACGCATTTCTCAATTCATGGAGTTTAAGTATACGATATCCTTCGACGGCAGGAAGCAAATAATGCATTCCAACTGGTATTTACATAACCGACTGGTCGATAATGCATTCATATCCCCACCCAACCGACCGGCCGAACAAATTTTTGTTTGAAGCTAACGTCGCTGCTTTAAATCCGCTTAGCAAGTTCCAGATTGTACCTACAAAAACCTTTCATTAGAAAGGTACGTCTTTTGTTGTGGACAAGTCCTGAGTTTCAACTTGTCATAGTGAAGCAATAAATAAATTCAGGCAAGCTTGATGGACATACGGATAGGCGCGCAGAGTGACAGACGCCGAGACCTTGCGCATCAAGCAACTCGTCCTCTGATCAAAACAAAAAAACAAGAATATGACCACCCCACTTCAAGTTGTTGTTACAACCAAAATTTCGAAGAGGCCCAAAAAACTCAGCGACGGATTGACAAAACTGCTCTCGAGTAAAAAAGAGAACATTCTGCTTTTAAGGAAGCGCAAAAGGCCACTTTCACATTCAACTGAAATGAAGCAACCGTAAACGAACATCTTAGAAACGATATAATGAGCCAATTCTGCGATATTCTTGTGATACATTTTTCAATTTCCTCTGCAAGAAAATCAACTATAAATTCCAGAGATGAGAACATATAAATGACTATTTGAGATATCTGAAACAGATTTTCACTTTCGAAATACCATGACTTATCAAAGATGAAAAAAAATAAAAATCAAATGACACAACCAAATGGACCTGGAATTCTCGATGGCAGCTGCGATTTCCTTCTTCAGCGACTCTCCCGGAGTATGCGGTTCCCCAACTGCCGATCCAGTAGCACTACCTGACTTTAACGGCTCGACTTCGGACTCGACGACGCAATTTACTTTCGCATCTGCTCCGACAGCCTCCCCTTTCGAATTACAACCTGTAAGAAGAACTCTCTCTAAAACCCTTTAATTCAGCATACCAAAAACCTTGGGCTGGATTTAAGCTTTAATCTGAATATTAATGAGTAGTGAGAAATTCAGGGAAAGATTTAAATCTGCATTCGACAGATACGACGATTCGAGTGTACTGGACGTTCACGTTGCTCAACAGCAATGCACATACAAGCGCAATCACCAGTCCATCCTCAACCCTTACACGACGTCTAAACGCAACTGCAGAAGTCTTTATTATAGCGCACCAAAAATATTATGTCGCAGCCGCTGACTACTTATATTTTTTTAGGCTGAACTAAGAAATAAAAAAATATAGCGCACAACGTCCAACAAAAGCAACGTGGCTTAAAGCGTTCGGTTGCCAAATGACGTTTATTCGAGGTAACGATCTCGACTAAAATTTATAACTCATTTCACAGTGATGCTGAGTTTTTTACTGGCCGATTGCATGGCACCTCTGGTCGGGACTAATTAAACAAATACCGAAGAAGCAAAAAAGCGAACCCTTCATTAATCATTTAAATTTCTTGTTGTTTTCGATTCCTATTCCACAGCTGATAGATCGCGGTCTCAAACACGACTCCGCGTCTGATCATAATTTTTGCAAGCAATCCCGCTAGCTAGACAGACTCGAATAACGATAGATCTCAAAAGGAACAAGCCAAAAAAACCCACCACCACACTGATGATGAAAGCAGAAAAAAAAAGAAACAACTAGGCGAAAGTCAGAGCAAGTTTATACTGTATTCTGAAAGCTAGTAAGAAAATTATGAAACTGCTTCGAGTGTTTGAAAATACGTCTTTAAAATGTTAAAATTTAAGATGATTTCGAGAAATAAATCAACAGTCCCCCTTGAATGCAAGAATGAAACAAAGACGTTACAAACAAGGAAAAATTTGCTTCCTAACTTTTGCGACACTCTTAAATATGGTACTGACGAAACACACCGGAAATCAATGCTTTCAGTTGCAACCCTTCGCGACCGTTGAATCCAATTGCGCTAATTAATAAAACTTCCTCTCTTAGGCAGTGATAATGTGCAATACGTTAGTACGCCAAACGATTGATTTTAGGATTTTGAAAGAAGAGCTTCGACGATTGACGGTGAGTAAGTGATAAGTAAATCGAAAACGAGACCATTTGACCGTTCAAAGAAAAAAAAAGAACAAACATTGTTCGAATGTTATGAAAGCTTCCCGACGCAAAATCACCAAACGCTAACACTCATTCGTATCCAGCTATCGTCTTTAATCACTTATGTAAGTGAGTACACTTTTTCCCTCTCTTTGAAACCTTCAAACTGGACGACGAATGTGTTGCAATTCAACAACATCATTAGACAATACCTTCTTGAAAAAAAAAAAGCCAACCTTTAAATTCCCCGCTTCGAGAAACTAAACTGTCCACTAATTTTGAATTTACTGATGCTTCGACCATTCTTTGATTAGCACATCGTTTGAGAGAGCATAAAAATTGTGCTGCTCCAACCTGAAAAACACATCTTTCACTGAAGACTGCATCAGAGCGCTAACAAATTCAGCGCGTTCGTTATGCTGGCACCAACGACGTGAAATGCATAACAATCATCCATTGTGCGCACAACAGCTGAGATACATAGACCTAGTTGGACCGAATGTTCATCAAAATCGTGTTCAAGCAACAAAAATGTAATATGAAAAAATAGCAAGACTAAAAATAAACGGAAAGTGTAGAACAAAAGTTTGGACTGTAACGTTTACCAGTAAACATGATTTTTGCTAACGCAGTATCAGATATTCTCCAAATATGGCCGTATGATAAGCATGGTGAACCACATGGCGAAAATAATGCCAACTCTGATACAATCAACAAAACGAATGGATTAGGAAAAGTGCGAATTGCAAATTGTACGATTTTTTCCAATTCACAAACAAACTCAAACTTTAATGAACCTAAAACTATTGTACTCGATGGAAAAAGACACCAATTTACAATAGATCACGCCAGTTCAACAAAACTTCTGTTGTGTCGATTCAACTGGATGGCTTCAAAATCATCATGACGCAACGATAATAGCATACACAGGCCCATAACCAGATGGTCGAGATGGGATTTAGTTGTAGCTTCTAGCTCACCAAATTTGCTTTGTCTGCAACCATTAAAGTCAATAACAAGTTTCCCTGGGAATCCTATCTTGTGGTGCTAAAACATGCCTTGACTTTAATTAAACGCCAATTGCTTCTTAAGGTTTTGTTATGCAATGACTGTTAGGGATAGCCTCTTCTCAAAAAAAAAAGAAACGAAATTTTCGAATGCCAAAAAGCTCATTCGATCATGCTTGCTTTGAAAAAAAAAAAACCGATTTTTTCTTTTGCTACTGCGACTACCCTTCTCGAGATATAGCCACTCCAAAAAACCGATCCTCCCCCCTCCCTCCCCCCCCCTCCCCACCTA
>JPKZ01002041.1:37555-88102 GCA_000803305.1 Toxocara canis | reverse complement strand
CTGAGAAGCACCAAGCATTCCATCGCTTCGCAAGTCGAAACTTCGCATCGTTTAACAAAGTCAAAGACAACTTCAAACTCTAGGAACAACTGAGCTTAAAACAATAGTATCTTATCTAGCTAGTAAGAAACTAGGGTGCTCCGAAGTGTCTGCAAAAACACCACACACTGCAGGGTCCGTGTGTAGCTTCAGCAAGGAGTGATGACTCTGAAGCATGAACTTTTTTCAGAGTTCCACGTTGAGACACAAAATTACGGCAAAACACAAAACACGTGAAACCATCTAAAACCTGATGAACTACAGCCGTTTGGCAAGCAAAAAACCCTCCTCAAACGAATTGTGCCGACTTTCCCTTGGCCGACTTCACGAAGCACTTGTGACGTATGCCTACCAGTTCAGCATAGAAAACGATACTTTCTTTTGCGCTCATCCAAACGCAGCCATCGCAATTTCAGCAATTTACTGCATGGTCTACTTAACCAACAAATACTTCCGAATTTATCTTGCGAAGTCTTCAAAGACCAGTAGTGATTTTTTTCAGAAAATCACTCAAGAAACTGATATGATTTAAAGTATCAATCTCGACTCCAATTTCTGGCATTCTCGTCAAGAAAAAAAAAAGGATTAAAATGAATGCTAAACTCTCAAAAACTCGACACTGCGATGCACCTGTTGCTGAAAGAGAATGCCTGTCAAAGCGAACAGTTACCTGTATGCGAACCATCAGCGAAGACTTTCATAATGAAAATGTAGCAATTAACTCTCATGAATGCTGAATCTAAACGCTCAATGCTAAAATATTGCCATGGATGTTAAAAAGGGAACAAAACAAGGGTGTTCAGAATGCTCCAATTGCACCCTAAGCCTCGTTTCAAATGAGGCGCTCCAAAAGTTTCGAAACGCCCAGGACAACAATGCGCGTTTAGGAAAACTGAAATGTAAAAAAAGCCCATTCGAAATGAACGATAAACATTTTTTAGCATGAACGCCATAAAACTAAGAAGAAGCGTAAATCAGTGAAAATTTTACGCACATAAGCACGCACATTGGTCGGCCAGCATCGTAACACTCTCATTTCAGCTCTGCCCGACAACGAAAATGAAAAATTCGAGCCCATTCAGCGAGCATCAATCACAACAATGAGACACCACAAATCACCTCGCATGCTTGCCACCATCAGCGACCGATTCTGGCGTCGAATTGAGCGATCCGCTGCGCACTCACTATGTCCGTTATCTTCGGATGAAGTGCGAATTAACCCTCGCATGGAACCGTAACTGGCACTAACCTCCACTTTTTCTGCCCCTTCCTCGTTTCGCTTTCTTTCATTTTCAATCTTTTCCGATTCATTTGCTTAACGAGTTAGAACTATTGAGCACATAACAAGCGACAGCTAAAAGCATCGTAATGCAGAAGGCCGCTAGAAAACGCGTGTCGCCATTTTTTTACCTATAACAGCGCAATATACAGCAGCGTCGGCAATTTTTATCGGACAACGCATCTTATTTCCTAAACTCCTACTTTACAACTCATTATAATTTACATTTAAAAATGTAATATGTGATACATATATTTGTGGCCCTTGGCAGCCTATTGTTCCCATAAAGTTGTTTTGCTCCAGTTTGCCTTGTGCCCTTGAATGCAGAACGGTTTTTGTGACAAGGACGGAGCGTCAAGGAAAATACAACCGATCTGGTGAAGAAGTTGAAAAGAAATAGGTGTGGAAAGTACTACAAGTGGACTCCAACGTTGTAAAATTCGAGAAAAGTCGAAAACGTGAAATGTGCAGATCGCTGGCCGGAAACCCCACAACGTTCCCACGTCCCGCACAATATCTGCAGCAATATTTCATCGCTTGAACAATCGATTGAGAAAATGAGTGAACGAAAAACTGAATATGTTCAGTATAATGAGAATTGTTAAGATGAGGGATTACTGGTGGAGTAAACTGAAATTTTGGAGAAAATAGAGGAAATTTTGCTAATAAATGTGGAGTTGAGCTATAATTCACTAATATTCGCCACTACTCCACGAGTTTTACACATTTTCATGCTGCAGAAATGCGAACGCTAACTGAAACAATAACAAATTTGTTCATACCTGAAAAAGGGATGAGGTTAAAACCCTCAAATCCCATTCACTTTGCCTGTTGTACGTTAGTGATGACAAGAGTGTACCTAACGCGAACAATGGTGACATAAATAAGCATTAAGCGAATGTTACGGCGAACGTTTCAGTAGGCGCAATATGTTATCGAGTCAATGAGTTATTTGTTCGAATTCCTCCAAACGCAAAAGATGCTGTCAACATATTAGCAAGAATATTGCATTAGCCACAGATACATTAGAATTCAATCACTTTTATTTAAAGTCTTTCACGTAAAACACGATAGATGATGTTTTTTGTGAGATCAGTTGAACTACAGTTATGCGGAAAAATACTTCTCTTCTGAAAGCAATTTTTAGGAATCATTTAAAGGATTTTTGAATTCTTACAAAATTTCGTTGCAAAGTTTCAATCATTTTATGAATTTTATCGTAAGTCATTAAATGGTTGACAAAAAAAACTTGCCAAATGCCACGTAAGTTATGCGAATCACAATGTTGCTATCATTGATCAGTACGTATGTGCACGTGTGATTCGTATTGGTTGAGAGGTTTCGTTTGTGATAGCGTTGCGCGATATTTTTAAATGCTTTTCACCTAAAAAGAAACATGCGGTGAGACAAAGAGAGAGAGAGAGAAAAAGAGAGCCGACCGCAGCTGCACAATTGCCTCCCTCCACTGTCCGCTTTCCGTTCCAACTGATCGCATTTAGCGTGTATTTAATCTCAACGCAACCAGTCGACGATCGCCAAAAACTTCCAATTTACTCTTCCATCCAACATAGCTATTATTGACAATTATTGAGTTCGTTTAAAACATTTTGTGGTTTTCAACATTTCTCTTTTTTTGGCTCATCACTAATTTTCCACAAAAATTAATTGCTGTGAAAAAATTTGCGAATGATTAGTTTTTTGGCCGAAATTTCACAGATCCATTGCGAAATTTTTAAACAATGGAAAGGAGCCAAAAAAAGCTTTGGCGGCCCGAAATTGTATAAACGTGTTGAACTTGCCAAAAGCGTCGAGAATTTGATACCTAAAGCAGTTTTTGTTCAAAAACTGAAAATGTTCGATTTTTCGCAATGCTTATTCATAAAATTTTTACTTTTTCATAGTACCTGTTTGCCTGTCCGCTGTGGGTTACGCCTTGAAAATGGTGAAATTTCGAAGTAACCGCTACCCCTCAGCCGAACGGATTTGAATTCGTGCGAGTCTATGATCGAAATAATGTGGCAACGGCTGCCAAAATTATGCATTCTACAGTAGTAGTTCGGATGCCAGTTATGAATTACAAGTACAGTTTGTCAGCATCAAATACTGATGACGCGTTTCAGTAGGTCAGCGCATCAAACATCATGATCAGATACCTACCAGCATCAAAAACGACCGAAATTGAAACACTGCACACTTGAAAAACGGCTGAAAATAAAAAAACAATGTGAAAAGCGCTTTTCATCGAGCGGTTGGCTCTTTGTCATGGTATGCAAATCCGATTTTCAGTCATCCAATGTTCCGCAATCTCCATTCTAATATAACAATACTCTAGTCGTAAGCAATATGCATGTACAACTTGGATGGAAACAGATGCATGCACAACGAACTGCAAATAAATTTTTTCCTACAAGCTCGCACGTTTGGAAAACGTGATGTGCGTAATTGCACATATTGGTATTGTCTACTGCCGCGTTTTTCTTAACAGATGAGCACTGAGTGCAAGTAATTTGTTGAATTGTACCACAACGACAGATCAGCTCCTCGAAACTTATATTTTTAATGCATTTCTTTTGTGCAAAAAGTGCATATCGTTACAATCATATCTATGTGCCTATCTGTCTGTTTGTCGCATTATCCAGTTCATACATGAGCTTACCTCTCCCTGTTGAGAAAGAGTGACAGCGAGTGGCAGCCCCAGTACCGGCTAATCGCAACCGGCTCTGAGAAAGTGTAAAAAATGTGTGAAAAGGAAGGCAGAGTGAAATTCGTAAAAATAGTTGTAAAACCGTTGTTGCTGAAAGTTGAGATCGTAACCAGACATGTCCCGAAATTCGGAGTGGTAAGCTTTCGTATGATTCAGCTCTAGTCCAGCTTGAAGAGTCAATGACTGACTGTCCAATCGACCTATGGGCTTCTCCACTAAAAAAAAAACTAGCTCAATGAAGCCATCTTTTCAAGCTGCACCTAGCGGGCACAAAGTTGGCGATCGAGGGTTCAATGCCTGCTGGAGACGCATTTTCTGCATTGAAGTTGCAGCCATAAGATTTGGCAGCTAAAATATTCTTGCTCTCAATAAGATCAATACTTAGCTCGATGTACCAATATTTCGCAAAGCTATGCAGTTTATATCCGCCAAAAAACGCCATTTGTTGATCGCGCGTATGAGAATTAGCATCCCAAATTTAACAAGTCCATGGTTCGATTTCGCGTTTTTCAAGAAACCTACACAAAACAAATGCTACATATGTCTCGACCCAATTTCCTCTCTTGATACTTATTACTCACGAAAGATTCGATAAAAAGCATATCAAAATGAAAATGCTTGAAAACTAAAATGTCGAGGTCAATTGTTTTCGCAATAACAGGTAGGAATGGCTAGTTTACGAGGTAAGCACAGGAACTATAATGAGCTATGGGTAATTGCGGGTAGGGTGGGTGGGTAGAGAGGGACTTGCCAAAAGCGTCGAGAATTTGATACCTAAAGCAGTTTTTGTTCAAAAACTGAAAATGTTCGATTTTTCGCAATGCTTATTCATAAAATTTTTACTTTTTCATAGTACCTGTTTGCCTGTCCGCTGTGGGTTACGCCTTGAAAATGGTGAAATTTCGAAGTAACCGCTACCCCTCAGCCGAACGGATTTGAATTCGTGCGAGTCTATGATCGAAATAATGTGGCAACGGCTGCCAAAATTATGCATTCTACAGTAGTAGTTCGGATGCCAGTTATGAATTACAAGTACAGTTTGTCAGCATCAAATACTGATGACGCGTTTCAGTAGGTCAGCGCATCAAACATCATGATCAGATACCTACCAGCATCAAAAACGACCGAAATTGAAACACTGCACACTTGAAAAACGGCTGAAAATAAAAAAACAATGTGAAAAGCGCTTTTCATCGAGCGGTTGGCTCTTTGTCATGGTATGCAAATCCGATTTTCAGTCATCCAATGTTCCGCAATCTCCATTCTAATATAACAATACTCTAGTCGTAAACAATATGCATGTACAACTTGGATGGAAACAGATGCATGCACAACGAACTGCAAATAAATTTTTTCCTACAAGCTCGCACGTTTGGAAAACGTGATGTGCGTAATTGCACATATTGGTATTGTCTACTGCCGCGTTTTTCTTAACAGATGAGCACTGAGTGCAAGTAATTTGTTGAATTGTACCACAACGACAGATCAGCTCCTCGAAACTTATATTTTTAATGCATTTCTTTTGTGCAAAAAGTGCATATCGTTACAATCATATCTATGTGCCTATCTGTCTGTTTGTCGCATTATCCAGTTCATACATGAGCTTACCTCTCCCTGTTGAGAAAGAGTGACAGCGAGTGGCAGCCCCAGTACCGGCTAATCGCAACCGGCTCTGAGAAAGTGTAAAAAATGTGTGAAAAGGAAGGCAGAGTGAAATTCGTAAAAATAGTTGTAAAACCGTTGTTGCTGAAAGTTGAGATCGTAACCAGACATGTCCCGAAATTCGGAGTGGTAAGCTTTCGTATGATTCAGCTCTAGTCCAGCTTGAAGAGTCAATGACTGACTGTCCAATCGACCTATGGGCTTCTCCACTAAAAAAAACTAGCTCAATGAAGCCATCTTTTCAAGCTGCACCTAGCGGGCACAAAGTTGGCGATCGAGGGTTCAATGCCTGCTGGAGACGCATTTTCTGCATTGAAGTTGCAGCCATAAGATTTGGCAGCTAAAATATTCTTGCTCTCAATAAGATCAATACTTAGCTCGATGTACCAATATTTCGCAAAGCTATGCAGTTTATATCCGCCAAAAAACGCCATTTGTTGATCGCGCGTATGAGAATTAGCATCCCAAATTTAACAAGTCCATGGTTCGATTTCGCGTTTTTCAAGAAACCTACACAAAACAAATGCTACATATGTCTCGACCCAATTTCCTCTCTTGATACTTATTACTCACGAAAGATTCGATAAAAAGCATATCAAAATGAAAATGCTTGAAAACTAAAATGTCGAGGTCAATTGTTTTCGCAATAACAGGTAGGAATGGCTAGTTTACGAGGTAAGCACAGGAACTATAATGAGCTATGGGTAATTGCGGGTAGGGTGGGTGGGTGGAGAGGGCGGGAAAGGGGTGAGGTAGGGGGCGGCAGGGGGAAGAGGGAAGCGGACCGGATGGACCAGTAAGGGGATGATATGAGCGGAGTGCTCGCGGATCAATCACATAACAAGCCTAACAGAGCGGCAGTACTAGCAATGAGTGAAAGCAACGATGCGATTTCATTTGCTTCGCATCAAACAATGCGACTCCACATTGGGACTCAACGTCGGCCCGAGCCACGATCGATGCACTGCTAGCCGCTGGATGCCCAATACATGCAAATACCCTCACCACTTTATCTTACTCATCAGTCGCTCCTAAATGGTGCTCATCTTCGAACCGCTGGTTCTACTATTCCCTCTGGGAACAGAACCACTCCGCTATTACCACTTCTCAGACCCTACCAGTATCAGTACCCGTAATCAAAAGCAAATTTCTGCTCCATTTAGTGACATTAGTGGAGTAGTTTCCCTTGTTATAAACCACGGGGATCTACTGCAAGAAAAAATTTTAGTATAAAATATTTGCTTGTTTGTTTTTTAAAATTTGCTACCGTTTGCTAAGCAGTTGGTCCAATGTTTTTACATTATAGAAAAAAATTTTAGGCAATGAACTCGTAATATTTAGGTTATTAATATTAAACCTGGACGGCAGTAGCTCAGTGGGAGAGCCCCCGCTTCGGGTGCGGGGAGACCCGGGTTCGATTCCCGGCTGCTTCCCAGCATACTATTGACAGCCCAGCAGGCGGGTGGTTAACAACAGGCTAAAACAGCCAAAGGAAAACATCGAGACACTGCCCTGAAGGCCCAAGCGTAACGTGCTAAGGATTTTTTAAAGCTACATAGAAAGACCCTTGACTTTGTGAGCTTTGCTCATCTGCCAACGTATAATAGCTGTATGCATGCACCAGATTATTCTCTCATTCGCACCTTTCTCATTTTCTGTAGTTATCAGATGAAAGTTTTAGCGCGAAATTCGCATAAGGAAGAATTACCGCATTTATTTTGAATATTTTATTTGTTGCTTTAAATTTTGCGAAAAAAATGAACATCTAAGCTAATCATTCATCACCATAATCACGCATACTATGCTTATCGTGAGCAGCTTAGAGTATTCCGGTTTGCATAGGCTAATGATCAATGCTAGCTGCAATAAGTCGTCACCATGAAGAAAGGTTTTAAAACTTACTTCTTCCATTCAATATTTTCAAAACGTTCCTTAGAGGAGTTTACAAACTAACTTGAGTACCTTCAAAGGAATAGTCGAGGAAATACTAAAACGACGAGACATATAGTAACGGGCAAAATTTTCTAACCATATATTCATTTCCTCGGTTATCAAAAATTTCTCTTCATTATACCCCGTCAAAAAAGTCATCCTTTCACTGCCATTAATTATGGCGAATCATCGTTTCAAATTCTATTCAAGAAAACCTTATTACGTTTATTTCAACGGGAACCCTTAATCGTAATTTAGGGAGCTCTAAAAATTTTCGATCAACCAGGCGTTATAAACACCTCTAAACGATAGTCTAATATGACTGGCATACAGCATTATACTTTACAATAGAAACAATGTTTGCTGGTTTGACAAAACAGAAAATCACATGGGAACATATGCGATGCACGTTACGGAGCCGAAACGGAAAAATAAAAAGATTCTAGAAAGCAATGATCGAACCAATACAACCAGTATTTACCGTTTAGTATAGAATGAGCACATTCGAATTCGTGACGGCGCACAACCGGGAAGCGCCCTGTGCGTGTGGTTTGTATGTGGGTGTGTGTGTGCGCATGTGTGTGCGTGTGTGTGCGCGCGTGTGTGCGTGTGTGTGCGCGTATTTGTGTGCGTGTGCGTGCGTGTGCATGCGTGTGTGTGTGTACGTGCGTGTGTGTGGGCGTGTGTTTATGTCTGTGTGCGTGAGTGGATGCGTGTGCGTGTGTTTGTGCGTGTGTGTGCGAGTGTGTGTGCGTGTGTGCGTGTATGTGCATGTGTGTGCGTGTGCGTGTTTAAGTGCGTGTGTGTGTGCGCGTATTTGTGCGCGTGTGCGTGCGTGTGCATGCGTGTGTGTGTGTATGTGCGTGTGTGTGGGCGTGTGTTTATGTCTGTGTGCGTGAGTGGATGCGTGTGCGTGTGTTTGTGCGTGTGTTTGCGTGTGTGTGCGAGTGTGTGTGTGCGTGTGCGTGTATGTGCATGTGTGTGCGTGTGCGTGTTTAAGTGCGTGTGTGTGTGCGCGTATTTGTGCGCGTGTGCGTGCGTGTGCATGCGTGTGTGTGTACGTGCGTGTGTGTGGGCGTGTGTTTATGTCTGTGTGCGTGAGTGGACGCGTGTGCGTGTGTATGCGCGTGAGTGTGCGTGTGTGTGCGTACTTGTGTGTGTGCGTGTGTGTGTGCGTGTAAGTGTGCGTGTGTGTGCGTACTTGTGTGTGTGTGCGTGCGTGGGTACGTGGGTGTATGAGCGTGCATGTGTGTGCGTGTGTGTGTTTGCGCGTGTGTGTGCATGCGCGTTTGTGTGTGTGCGCGTGCTTGTGTGTGGGCGTGTGTGCATGTGTGTGTGTATGTGCGTGAGTGTGCGTGTGTGTGTGCGTGTGCGTGTGGGCGTATGTGTGTGTGCGCGTGTGAGTGCGCGTGTGTGAGCGTGCGTGTGTGCGGGTTTGCGTATGTGCGTGTGTGTCTGCGTGTGCGTGTGGGCGTATGTGTGTGTGCGCGTGTGAGTGCGCGTGGGTGAGCGTGCGCGTGTGTGCGTCTGCGTGTGTGTGTGCATGTGTGTGCATGCGTGTGCGTGTATGAACGTGTGTGCGCGCGTTCTGTGTGTGAGCGCGCGTGTGTATGTGTGCGTGTGTGTGCCTGCTTGTGTGTGCGTGTGTGTACGTGTGTGTGTGCGTATGATGTATGCGCGCGTGCGTGCGTGTGTGTATGCGTGTGTGTGTATGTACGTGTGTGCGCGCGTTCTGTTCGTGGGCGTGCGTGTGTATGTGTGCGTGTGTGTGCGCATGCATGTGTGTGTGCGCGTGTGTGTGCGTGTGTCTGTGCATGTGCGTGTGTGTGTGTGTGTGTGTGTGTCCTGAAATGCATCGACGCTCCAAATGTTCGCTCTATAAGCTTCTATTCACCAATGAACACTACTCCATATTCGCATGCAGCGCTTTTGCATTTAAATTATCCATATATTCCGCTGTGAAAAGCAGGAAAAAATTTTGGGGAGAACGTGACTGAAGAAAAGCGACGAATTTAAACATTAAAGACCAAACGATTTAGCGTCAAAGTGTTAGGGCAGATGTGGCCAATATTTACTAGAAAATATATAAAGCATTGTTTGGAATATATGATGAAGCACAATCAGCAAGCGTCTATGTGGGTGCAGAAATGCAAGTTTGCAAAAGAGCGTAAAAGTAGAATTCCAAACAATAATGATATAGTGTGAAAAAGGTAACATCGAGGAGTTGAGCTGCTTTTTTAAGATAGGTGATTACTTGGGTGAAAAGGAGACGCAGGGAAGTGGGATAAATATTAAGCTGAAACGATGAGTAACAATGCAGAAACTACAACACGATTAGTAACAATGGAGGAAAAAACAGAAACGAAGCGATCAATGCAACAAAGTGCGAAACGTTTGTGTGCATGCGTGTGCGTGTATGAACGTGTGTGCGCGCGTTCTGTGTGTGAGCGCGCGTGTGTATGTGTGCGTGTGTGCGCCTGCTTGTGTGTGCGTGTGTGTACGTGTGTGTGTGTGCGTATGATGTATGCGCGCGCGCGTGCGTGTGTGTATGCGTGTGTGTGTATGTACGTGTGTGCGCGCGTTCTGTTCGTGGGCGTGCGTGTGTATGTGTGCGTGTGTGTGCGCATGCATGTGTGTGCGTGTGCGCGTGTGCGTGTGTCTGTGCATGTGCGTGTGTGTGTGTGTGCGTGTGTGTGTCCTGAAATGCATCGACGCTCCAAATGTTCGCTCTATAAGCTTCTATTCACCAATGAACACTACTCCATATTCGCATGCAGCGCTTTTGCATTTAAATTATCCATATATTCCGCTGTGAAAAGCAGGAAAAAATTTTGGGGAGAACGTGACTGAAGAAAAGCGACGAATTTAAACATTAAAGACCAAACGATTTAGCGTCAAAGTGTTAGGGCAGATGTGGCCAATATTTACTAGAAAATATATAAAGCATTGTTTGGAATATATGATGAAGCACAATCAGCAAGCGTCTATGTGGGTGCAGAAATGCAAGTTTGCAAAAGAGCGTAAAAGTAGAATTCCAAACAATAATGATATAGTGTGAAAAAGGTAACATCGAGGAGTTGAGCTGCTTTTTTAAGATAGGTGATTACTTGGGTGAAAAGGAGACGCAGGGAAGTGGGATAAATATTAAGCTGAAACGATGAGTAACAATGCAGAAACTATACAACACGATTAGTAACAATGGAGGAAAAAACAGAAACGAAGCGATCAATGCAACAAAGTGCGAAACGTTTAGGAAAAGTATGGCAGTCAGCACTCGTATGGTTGAAGTCGTCGACCCATTGTCAGTGAAAGGCTCTGAGGCAGTTGGCAAATAGACGAGTGAGTCAGAGACTCGGATACACGCTACGTTCATTTTGTTGTGCTGCCTTGTGAACCTCAATGGAGAAAAAAAAAAAAGAATTTCAACGTGGAAAGTAAAATTTTGATAAATTTTATCGCAAGCCACTGACGAGTGATTTTATTAGCTTGAACGCTGCTGGGGAGAACGGAGTTATCATAGAAGCATTTTGTTCGGTCACGTTTATTCGTCGTTGTGACAACAACAAAAATGAGTCCCGTCCCGATACTTAACAAATTAGCCGTCCTCCACTGCCACTCACCATCAATTTTTGTGCATTTTTTTGCCGGATTGATATGGCACGTGGCTGTGCATATGCATGTACCAATGTTTGTACGTGTACGTGTCAGTCTGTCTGCCCGATAGTTCCAAATTATAAACCAGAAAAGCCTCCGCAATGAAACTTGACAAGCACAATCTACTCCATTACGAATACTCTCCAACATAAACCGCGAACAATTTGCGGATTTTTGGATGATTTATGGTTGTTCATAGAAAACGATGAAACAGGACAGGTAGATGAGAAAAATGATTGCTAAAAGATGAATTCTTGAAATCGAAATATAGCTGAAAGGATGCAGAGCGTTGCAAAATAGATCGCCTGTTAAGGACAACAGATCGATGAAAACAAGCGAGTCAATTTTGAGAAAACTGAAGCAAATAGATCAGACAAAATCGTTTCTCGACCGCATATTCGCAGCGCACGTCAACAGCAATTGTTCGACCGCGCGTTGAGTACAAATGTTTGTGCGTAGCTAAGCATTCCTCGTTTGGTTTTCGAGTATTTATTACACCGTTTTAAGCATAAAGTGCATTTGGCGCCATTCCCTTGGACCGCTTTTGCAACTTATTGGCTAAATAATGTTTTTACTCCTATTGCTGGGCCAAAATTAGCACAAAAATGCAAAAGTTTAATGTCATAATTTACTTGCACTCCACCTTGCCCGTCCTGAAGTATTGTATGCAGATGCACCCGTGCCTGTATTAGAACCTTTCGTGTCACGAATTTTCGACCGAAACTTGCTGACCATGAATTTAAAGCCTTTCCGAGCCACCGTTTAAGGGCGAAAATCCTGCGAGTCACGTTTTCTAAGCAGAAAATCTTTGAACTGTGGGGTAACCCGCGAATAATGCCCGTATAAATACCATATTTGAACGAAGTCATCGAGAGAGTTCACGTTTTCCGACCTTTTTTTTTCTAAAATTTCCAAATTTTTGCAAATGGCTGTTCGCTTGTCGACCGCTGCCCACCCGCTATCTCAAGTCTGAAAGTTTGTTGGTCCCTCTTCGGTTAGGAAGTGGACTCGCCCAAGCATGATCCCAATTAAACAATTTCATTATACAAATTTTATGTTCGAGCAACGTTGAAATTTCAGGATCCCGTAGAAACTTTTACGTACCACTTGCAACAAGCACTTTTCTCCGTCATATTTGGTTTGTAGAGCAATTTTCAATTCTTTCTTTTTTGCGAAATGCGTTTTCATCAGTCTGTTTTTCCAGTCGCGTTTTTCACATGTTTTGCACATCCGCTCTTCTCATTTGTAAAATTTTTTTTTCAGAGTTGCGTAATGCTGGCTCCATGGGCTAAAACGTTGCAAGATATATTTCGTGAAATACAGGTCTGATTAGTGTATCTCAACTAACTTTACTATAACCGTTCTCAAAATCTAATAAGTAAACTTGAAGTACGTTTTAGAGAAATTCTTGGTTTTTCTTTTTTTACTACGCTTTCCCTCTCTGCAGAGTACGTATTACATGGTATCTTTTGCACATATGTATATATATACATATATATATATATATATATATATATGCTTATATAATTAAACTCGCTAAAAACCAAACTATATTATACTCCCGTACAGAACAGTTCAGCACAGTCTAGACGATACGAAAAAAATCATAAAGTATATCGCTTTCCCGATAAACGTATATCACTTTAAAATCCGAAGATATCACGTTCAGACATTTTATTCGGAAATATTTAGCAGTAAGAAAAGTTTCGAATGTTCGTTCGAACAAATGTGCAATGATTTTTCTCTTCAACTATTCTAACGTAGAGCATTTTTTTTCCGCTTGTAAAATTTGTTCTTTTAGTGTATGAGTTTGATGGAGGTACGAAATTAATCATTAGAGCACATTGGATTTCCGTTGAAAAAAAAATGCACATTTTTTCCAAGCACCTAAGTACCGCTATCCAACCTCAGTATTTCACTTTGGTTTCCTTAAGTGACGTGTGAGTGCGCGTGTGTGAGCGTGCGTGTGTGCGGGTTTGCGTATGTGCGTGTGTGTCTGCGTGTGCGTGTGGGCGTATGTGTGTGTGCGCGTGTGAGTGCGCGTGTGTGAGCGTGCGTGTGTGCGGGTTTGCGTATGTGCGTGTGTGTCTGCGTGTGCGTGTGGGCGTATGTGTGTGTGCGCGTGTGAGTGCGCGTGTGTGAGCGTGCGTGTGTGCGGGTTTGCGTATGTGCGTGTGTGTCTGCGTGTGCGTGTGGGCGTATGTGTGTGTGCGCGTGTGAGTGCGCGTGTGTGAGCGTGCGTGTGTGCGGGTTTGCGTATGTGCGTGTGTGTCTGCGTGTGCGTGTGGGCGTATGTGTGTGTGCGCGTGTGAGTGCGCGTGTGTGAGCGTGCGTGTGTGCGGGTTTGCGTATGTGCGTGTGTGTCTGCGTGTGCGTGTGGGCGTATGTGTGTGTGCGCGTGTGAGTGCGCGTGTGTGAGCGTGCGTGTGTGCGGGTTTGCGTATGTGCGTGTGTGTCTGCGTGTGCGTGTGGGCGTATGTGTGTGTGCGCGTGTGAGTGCGCGTGTGTGAGCGTGCGTGTGTGCGGGTTTGCGTATGTGCGTGTGTGTCTGCGTGTGCGTGTGGGCGTATGTGTGTGTGCGCGTGTGAGTGCGCGTGTGTGAGCGTGCGTGTGTGCGGGTTTGCGTATGTGCGTGTGTGTCTGCGTGTGCGTGTGGGCGTATGTGTGTGTGCGCGTGTGAGTGCGCGTGTGTGAGCGTGCGTGTGTGCGGGTTTGCGTATGTGCGTGTGTGTCTGCGTGTGCGTGTGGGCGTATGTGTGTGTGCGCGTGTGAGTGCGCGTGTGTGAGCGTGCGTGTGTGCGGGTTTGCGTATGTGCGTGTGTGTCTGCGTGTGCGTGTGGGCGTATGTGTGTGTGCGCGTGTGAGTGCGCGTGTGTGAGCGTGCGTGTGTGCGGGTTTGCGTATGTGCGTGTGTGTCTGCGTGTGCGTGTGGGCGTATGTGTGTGTGCGCGTGTGAGTGCGCGTGTGTGAGCGTGCGTGTGTGCGGGTTTGCGTATGTGCGTGTGTGTCTGCGTGTGCGTGTGGGCGTATGTGTGTGTGCGCGTGTGAGTGCGCGTGTGTGAGCGTGCGTGTGTGCGGGTTTGCGTATGTGCGTGTGTGTCTGCGTGTGCGTGTGGGCGTATGTGTGTGTGCGCGTGTGAGTGCGCGTGTGTGAGCGTGCGTGTGTGCGGGTTTGCGTATGTGCGTGTGTGTCTGCGTGTGCGTGTGGGCGTATGTGTGTGTGCGCGTGTGAGTGCGCGTGTGTGAGCGTGCGTGTGTGCGGGTTTGCGTATGTGCGTGTGTGTCTGCGTGTGCGTGTGGGCGTATGTGTGTGTGCGCGTGTGAGTGCGCGTGTGTGAGCGTGCGTGTGTGCGGGTTTGCGTATGTGCGTGTGTGTCTGCGTGTGCGTGTGGGCGTATGTGTGTGTGCGCGTGTGAGTGCGCGTGTGTGAGCGTGCGTGTGTGCGGGTTTGCGTATGTGCGTGTGTGTCTGCGTGTGCGTGTGGGCGTATGTGTGTGTGCGCGTGTGAGTGCGCGTGTGTGAGCGTGCGTGTGTGCGGGTTTGCGTATGTGCGTGTGTGTCTGCGTGTGCGTGTGGGCGTATGTGTGTGTGCGCGTGTGAGTGCGCGTGTGTGAGCGTGCGTGTGTGCGGGTTTGCGTATGTGCGTGTGTGTCTGCGTGTGCGTGTGGGCGTATGTGTGTGTGCGCGTGTGAGTGCGCGTGTGTGAGCGTGCGTGTGTGCGGGTTTGCGTATGTGCGTGTGTGTCTGCGTGTGCGTGTGGGCGTATGTGTGTGTGCGCGTGTGAGTGCGCGTGTGTGAGCGTGCGTGTGTGCGGGTTTGCGTATGTGCGTGTGTGTCTGCGTGTGCGTGTGGGCGTATGTGTGTGTGCGCGTGTGAGTGCGCGTGTGTGAGCGTGCGTGTGTGCGGGTTTGCGTATGTGCGTGTGTGTCTGCGTGTGCGTGTGGGCGTATGTGTGTGTGCGCGTGTGAGTGCGCGTGTGTGAGCGTGCGTGTGTGCGGGTTTGCGTATGTGCGTGTGTGTCTGCGTGTGCGTGTGGGCGTATGTGTGTGTGCGCGTGTGAGTGCGCGTGTGTGAGCGTGCGTGTGTGCGGGTTTGCGTATGTGCGTGTGTGTCTGCGTGTGCGTGTGGGCGTATGTGTGTGTGCGCGTGTGAGTGCGCGTGTGTGAGCGTGCGTGTGTGCGGGTTTGCGTATGTGCGTGTGTGTCTGCGTGTGCGTGTGGGCGTATGTGTGTGTGCGCGTGTGAGTGCGCGTGTGTGAGCGTGCGTGTGTGCGGGTTTGCGTATGTGCGTGTGTGTCTGCGTGTGCGTGTGGGCGTATGTGTGTGTGCGCGTGTGAGTGCGCGTGTGTGAGCGTGCGTGTGTGCGGGTTTGCGTATGTGCGTGTGTGTCTGCGTGTGCGTGTGGGCGTATGTGTGTGTGCGCGTGTGAGTGCGCGTGTGTGAGCGTGCGTGTGTGCGGGTTTGCGTATGTGCGTGTGTGTCTGCGTGTGCGTGTGGGCGTATGTGTGTGTGCGCGTGTGAGTGCGCGTGTGTGAGCGTGCGTGTGTGCGGGTTTGCGTATGTGCGTGTGTGTCTGCGTGTGCGTGTGGGCGTATGTGTGTGTGCGCGTGTGAGTGCGCGTGTGTGAGCGTGCGTGTGTGCGGGTTTGCGTATGTGCGTGTGTGTCTGCGTGTGCGTGTGGGCGTATGTGTGTGTGCGCGTGTGAGTGCGCGTGTGTGAGCGTGCGTGTGTGCGGGTTTGCGTATGTGCGTGTGTGTCTGCGTGTGCGTGTGGGCGTATGTGTGTGTGCGCGTGTGAGTGCGCGTGTGTGAGCGTGCGTGTGTGCGGGTTTGCGTATGTGCGTGTGTGTCTGCGTGTGCGTGTGGGCGTATGTGTGTGTGCGCGTGTGAGTGCGCGTGTGTGAGCGTGCGTGTGTGCGGGTTTGCGTATGTGCGTGTGTGTCTGCGTGTGCGTGTGGGCGTATGTGTGTGTGCGCGTGTGAGTGCGCGTGTGTGAGCGTGCGTGTGTGCGGGTTTGCGTATGTGCGTGTGTGTCTGCGTGTGCGTGTGGGCGTATGTGTGTGTGCGCGTGTGAGTGCGCGTGTGTGAGCGTGCGTGTGTGCGGGTTTGCGTATGTGCGTGTGTGTCTGCGTGTGCGTGTGGGCGTATGTGTGTGTGCGCGTGTGAGTGCGCGTGTGTGAGCGTGCGTGTGTGCGGGTTTGCGTATGTGCGTGTGTGTCTGCGTGTGCGTGTGGGCGTATGTGTGTGTGCGCGTGTGAGTGCGCGTGTGTGAGCGTGCGTGTGTGCGGGTTTGCGTATGTGCGTGTGTGTCTGCGTGTGCGTGTGGGCGTATGTGTGTGTGCGCGTGTGAGTGCGCGTGTGTGAGCGTGCGTGTGTGCGGGTTTGCGTATGTGCGTGTGTGTCTGCGTGTGCGTGTGGGCGTATGTGTGTGTGCGCGTGTGAGTGCGCGTGTGTGAGCGTGCGTGTGTGCGGGTTTGCGTATGTGCGTGTGTGTCTGCGTGTGCGTGTGGGCGTATGTGTGTGTGCGCGTGTGAGTGCGCGTGTGTGAGCGTGCGTGTGTGCGGGTTTGCGTATGTGCGTGTGTGTCTGCGTGTGCGTGTGGGCGTATGTGTGTGTGCGCGTGTGAGTGCGCGTGTGTGAGCGTGCGTGTGTGCGGGTTTGCGTATGTGCGTGTGTGTCTGCGTGTGCGTGTGGGCGTATGTGTGTGTGCGCGTGTGAGTGCGCGTGTGTGAGCGTGCGTGTGTGCGGGTTTGCGTATGTGCGTGTGTGTCTGCGTGTGCGTGTGGGCGTATGTGTGTGTGCGCGTGTGAGTGCGCGTGTGTGAGCGTGCGTGTGTGCGGGTTTGCGTATGTGCGTGTGTGTCTGCGTGTGCGTGTGGGCGTATGTGTGTGTGCGCGTGTGAGTGCGCGTGTGTGAGCGTGCGTGTGTGCGGGTTTGCGTATGTGCGTGTGTGTCTGCGTGTGCGTGTGGGCGTATGTGTGTGTGCGCGTGTGAGTGCGCGTGTGTGAGCGTGCGTGTGTGCGGGTTTGCGTATGTGCGTGTGTGTCTGCGTGTGCGTGTGGGCGTATGTGTGTGTGCGCGTGTGAGTGCGCGTGTGTGAGCGTGCGTGTGTGCGGGTTTGCGTATGTGCGTGTGTGTCTGCGTGTGCGTGTGGGCGTATGTGTGTGTGCGCGTGTGAGTGCGCGTGTGTGAGCGTGCGTGTGTGCGGGTTTGCGTATGTGCGTGTGTGTCTGCGTGTGCGTGTGGGCGTATGTGTGTGTGCGCGTGTGAGTGCGCGTGTGTGAGCGTGCGTGTGTGCGGGTTTGCGTATGTGCGTGTGTGTCTGCGTGTGCGTGTGGGCGTATGTGTGTGTGCGCGTGTGAGTGCGCGTGTGTGAGCGTGCGTGTGTGCGGGTTTGCGTATGTGCGTGTGTGTCTGCGTGTGCGTGTGGGCGTATGTGTGTGTGCGCGTGTGAGTGCGCGTGTGTGAGCGTGCGTGTGTGCGGGTTTGCGTATGTGCGTGTGTGTCTGCGTGTGCGTGTGGGCGTATGTGTGTGTGCGCGTGTGAGTGCGCGTGTGTGAGCGTGCGTGTGTGCGGGTTTGCGTATGTGCGTGTGTGTCTGCGTGTGCGTGTGGGCGTATGTGTGTGTGCGCGTGTGAGTGCGCGTGTGTGAGCGTGCGTGTGTGCGGGTTTGCGTATGTGCGTGTGTGTCTGCGTGTGCGTGTGGGCGTATGTGTGTGTGCGCGTGTGAGTGCGCGTGTGTGAGCGTGCGTGTGTGCGGGTTTGCGTATGTGCGTGTGTGTCTGCGTGTGCGTGTGGGCGTATGTGTGTGTGCGCGTGTGAGTGCGCGTGTGTGAGCGTGCGTGTGTGCGGGTTTGCGTATGTGCGTGTGTGTCTGCGTGTGCGTGTGGGCGTATGTGTGTGTGCGCGTGTGAGTGCGCGTGTGTGAGCGTGCGTGTGTGCGGGTTTGCGTATGTGCGTGTGTGTCTGCGTGTGCGTGTGGGCGTATGTGTGTGTGCGCGTGTGAGTGCGCGTGTGTGAGCGTGCGTGTGTGCGGGTTTGCGTATGTGCGTGTGTGTCTGCGTGTGCGTGTGGGCGTATGTGTGTGTGCGCGTGTGAGTGCGCGTGTGTGAGCGTGCGTGTGTGCGGGTTTGCGTATGTGCGTGTGTGTCTGCGTGTGCGTGTGGGCGTATGTGTGTGTGCGCGTGTGAGTGCGCGTGTGTGAGCGTGCGTGTGTGCGGGTTTGCGTATGTGCGTGTGTGTCTGCGTGTGCGTGTGGGCGTATGTGTGTGTGCGCGTGTGAGTGCGCGTGTGTGAGCGTGCGTGTGTGCGGGTTTGCGTATGTGCGTGTGTGTCTGCGTGTGCGTGTGGGCGTATGTGTGTGTGCGCGTGTGAGTGCGCGTGTGTGAGCGTGCGTGTGTGCGGGTTTGCGTATGTGCGTGTGTGTCTGCGTGTGCGTGTGGGCGTATGTGTGTGTGCGCGTGTGAGTGCGCGTGTGTGAGCGTGCGTGTGTGCGGGTTTGCGTATGTGCGTGTGTGTCTGCGTGTGCGTGTGGGCGTATGTGTGTGTGCGCGTGTGAGTGCGCGTGTGTGAGCGTGCGTGTGTGCGGGTTTGCGTATGTGCGTGTGTGTCTGCGTGTGCGTGTGGGCGTATGTGTGTGTGCGCGTGTGAGTGCGCGTGTGTGAGCGTGCGTGTGTGCGGGTTTGCGTATGTGCGTGTGTGTCTGCGTGTGCGTGTGGGCGTATGTGTGTGTGCGCGTGTGAGTGCGCGTGTGTGAGCGTGCGTGTGTGCGGGTTTGCGTATGTGCGTGTGTGTCTGCGTGTGCGTGTGGGCGTATGTGTGTGTGCGCGTGTGAGTGCGCGTGTGTGAGCGTGCGTGTGTGCGGGTTTGCGTATGTGCGTGTGTGTCTGCGTGTGCGTGTGGGCGTATGTGTGTGTGCGCGTGTGAGTGCGCGTGTGTGAGCGTGCGTGTGTGCGGGTTTGCGTATGTGCGTGTGTGTCTGCGTGTGCGTGTGGGCGTATGTGTGTGTGCGCGTGTGAGTGCGCGTGTGTGAGCGTGCGTGTGTGCGGGTTTGCGTATGTGCGTGTGTGTCTGCGTGTGCGTGTGGGCGTATGTGTGTGTGCGCGTGTGAGTGCGCGTGTGTGAGCGTGCGTGTGTGCGGGTTTGCGTATGTGCGTGTGTGTCTGCGTGTGCGTGTGGGCGTATGTGTGTGTGCGCGTGTGAGTGCGCGTGTGTGAGCGTGCGTGTGTGCGGGTTTGCGTATGTGCGTGTGTGTCTGCGTGTGCGTGTGGGCGTATGTGTGTGTGCGCGTGTGAGTGCGCGTGTGTGAGCGTGCGTGTGTGCGGGTTTGCGTATGTGCGTGTGTGTCTGCGTGTGCGTGTGGGCGTATGTGTGTGTGCGCGTGTGAGTGCGCGTGTGTGAGCGTGCGTGTGTGCGGGTTTGCGTATGTGCGTGTGTGTCTGCGTGTGCGTGTGGGCGTATGTGTGTGTGCGCGTGTGAGTGCGCGTGTGTGAGCGTGCGTGTGTGCGGGTTTGCGTATGTGCGTGTGTGTCTGCGTGTGCGTGTGGGCGTATGTGTGTGTGCGCGTGTGAGTGCGCGTGTGTGAGCGTGCGTGTGTGCGGGTTTGCGTATGTGCGTGTGTGTCTGCGTGTGCGTGTGGGCGTATGTGTGTGTGCGCGTGTGAGTGCGCGTGTGTGAGCGTGCGTGTGTGCGGGTTTGCGTATGTGCGTGTGTGTCTGCGTGTGCGTGTGGGCGTATGTGTGTGTGCGCGTGTGAGTGCGCGTGTGTGAGCGTGCGTGTGTGCGGGTTTGCGTATGTGCGTGTGTGTCTGCGTGTGCGTGTGGGCGTATGTGTGTGTGCGCGTGTGAGTGCGCGTGTGTGAGCGTGCGTGTGTGCGGGTTTGCGTATGTGCGTGTGTGTCTGCGTGTGCGTGTGGGCGTATGTGTGTGTGCGCGTGTGAGTGCGCGTGGGTGAGCGTGCGCGTGTGTGCGTCTGCGTGTGTGTGTGCATGTGTGTGCATGCGTGTGCGTGTATGAACGTGTGTGCGCGCGTTCTGTGTGTGAGCGCGCGTGTGTATGTGTGCGTGTGTGTGCCTGCTTGTGTGTGCGTGTGTGTACGTGTGTGTGTGTGCGTATGATGTATGCGCGCGCGCGTGCGTGTGTGTATGCGTGTGTGTGTATGTACGTGTGTGCGCGCGTTCTGTTCGTGGGCGTGCGTGTGTATGTGTGCGTGTGTGTGCGCATGCATGTGTGTGCGTGTGCGCGTGTGCGTGTGTCTGTGCATGTGCGTGTGTGTGTGTGCGTGTGTGTGTCCTGAAATGCATCGACGCTCCAAATGTTCGCTCTATAAGCTTCTATTCACCAATGAACACTACTCCATATTCGCATGCAGCGCTTTTGCATTTAAATTATCCATATATTCCGCTGTGAAAAGCAGGAAAAAATTTTGGGGAGAACGTGACTGAAGAAAAGCGACGAATTTAAACATTAAAGACCAAACGATTTAGCGTCAAAGTGTTAGGGCAGATGTGGCCAATATTTACTAGAAAATATATAAAGCATTGTTTGGAATATATGATGAAGCACAATCAGCAAGCGTCTATGTGGGTGCAGAAATGCAAGTTTGCAAAAGAGCGTAAAAGTAGAATTCCAAACAATAATGATATAGTGTGAAAAAGGTAACATCGAGGAGTTGAGCTGCTTTTTTAAGATAGGTGATTACTTGGGTGAAAAGGAGACGCAGGGAAGTGGGATAAATATTAAGCTGAAACGATGAGTAACAATGCAGAAACTATACAACACGATTAGTAACAATGGAGGAAAAAACAGAAACGAAGCGATCAATGCAACAAAGTGCGAAACGTTTAGGAAAAGTATGGCAGTCAGCACTCGTATGGTTGAAGTCGTCGACCCATTGTCAGTGAAAGGCTCTGAGGCAGTTGGCAAATAGACGAGTGAGTCAGAGACTCGGATACACGCTACGTTCATTTTGTTGTGCTGCCTTGTGAACCTCAATGGAGAACAAAAAAAAAGAATTTCAACGTGGAAAGTAAAATTTTGATAAATTTTATCGCAAGCCACTGACGAGTGATTTTATTAGCTTGAACGCTGCTGGGGAGAACGGAGTTATCATAGAAGCATTTTGTTCGGTCACGTTTATTCGTCGTTGTGACAACAACAAAAATGAGTCCCGTCCCGATACTTAACAAATTAGCCGTCCTCCACTGCCACTCACCATCAATTTTTGTGCATTTTTTTGCCGGATTGATATGGCACGTGGCTGTGCATATGCATGTACCAATGTTTGTACGTGTACGTGTCAGTCTGTCTGCCCGATAGTTCCAAATTATAAACCAGAAAAGCCTCCGCAATGAAACTTGACAAGCACAATCTACTCCATTACGAATACTCTCCAACATAAACCGCGAACAATTTGCGGATTTTTGGATGATTTATGGTTGTTCATAGAAAACGATGAAACAGGACAGGTAGATGAGAAAAATGATTGCTAAAAGATGAATTCTTGAAATCGAAATATAGCTGAAAGGATGCAGAGCGTTGCAAAATAGATCGCCTGTTAAGGACAACAGATCGATGAAAACAAGCGAGTCAATTTTGAGAAAACTGAAGCAAATAGATCAGACAAAATCGTTTCTCGACCGCATATTCGCAGCGCACGTCAACAGCAATTGTTCGACCGCGCGTTGAGTACAAATGTTTGTGCGTAGCTAAGCATTCCTCGTTTGGTTTTCGAGTATTTATTACACCGTTTTAAGCATAAAGTGCATTTGGCGCCATTCCCTTGGACCGCTTTTGCAACTTATTGGCTAAATAATGTTTTTACTCCTATTGCTGGGCCAAAATTAGCACAAAAATGCAAAAGTTTAATGTCATAATTTACTTGCACTCCACCTTGCCCGTCCTGAAGTATTGTATGCAGATGCACCCGTGCCTGTATTAGAACCTTTCGTGTCACGAATTTTCGACCGAAACTTGCTGACCATGAATTTAAAGCCTTTCCGAGCCACCGTTTAAGGGCGAAAATCCTGCGAGTCACGTTTTCTAAGCAGAAAATCTTTGAACTGTGGGGTAACCCGCGAATAATGCCCGTATAAATACCATATTTGAACGAAGTCATCGAGAGAGTTCACGTTTTCCGACCTTTTTTTTTCTAAAATTTCCAAATTTTTGCAAATGGCTGTTCGCTTGTCGACCGCTGCCCACCCGCTATCTCAAGTCTGAAAGTTTGTTGGTCCCTCTTCGGTTAGGAAGTGGACTCGCCCAAGCATGATCCCAATTAAACAATTTCATTATACAAATTTTATGTTCGAGCAACGTTGAAATTTCAGGATCCCGTAGAAACTTTTACGTACCACTTGCAACAAGCACTTTTCTCCGTCATATTTGGTTTGTAGAGCAATTTTCAATTCTTTCTTTTTTGCGAAATGCGTTTTCATCAGTCTGTTTTTCCAGTCGCGTTTTTCACATGTTTTGCACATCCGCTCTTCTCATTTGTAAAATTTTTTTTTCAGAGTTGCGTAATGCTGGCTCCATGGGCTAAAACGTTGCAAGATATATTTCGTGAAATACAGGTCTGATTAGTGTATCTCAACTAACTTTACTATAACCGTTCTCAAAATCTAATAAGTAAACTTGAAGTACGTTTTAGAGAAATTCTTGGTTTTTCTTTTTTTACTACGCTTTCCCTCTCTGCAGAGTACGTATTACATGGTATCTTTTGCACATATGTATATATATACATATATATATATATATATATATATATGCTTATATAATTAAACTCGCTAAAAACCAAACTATATTATACTCCCGTACAGAACAGTTCAGCACAGTCTAGACGATACGAAAAAAATCATAAAGTATATCGCTTTCCCGATAAACGTATATCACTTTAAAATCCGAAGATATCACGTTCAGACATTTTATTCGGAAATATTTAGCAGTAAGAAAAGTTTCGAATGTTCGTTCGAACAAATGTGCAATGATTTTTCTCTTCAACTATTCTAACGTAGAGCATTTTTTTTTCCGCTAGTAAAATTTGTTCTTTTAGTGTATGAGTTTGATGGAAGTACGAAATTAATCATTAGAGCACATTGGATTTCCGTTGAAAAAAAAATGCACATTTATTCACAGCACCTAAGTACCGCTATCCAACCTCAGTATTTCACTTTGGTTTACCTTAAGTGAACGCTCAATATTTTCGAATTTTTTAAACTTCACTATGCTGATTTGCCATAGTATGGCTCATTTCAAATGTCGAAACGTAGAAGCTGAAAATCTTGAACTGTTTTTTTCAACGCACATTAATTTATAGTCAACCAAACAAAACTGGTTCCCATTCTCAAAGACAACGCTCAAAATGATTTTTTTTCTGGCTGTTTTGAGTTCATTTCGCATTTATCATCGTTTCAAATATTTTATGTATTCCATAACAGTGACGCTATTAACTAAGCTGCAGTTTAGAATGTCAACATAAATTAACCACAATCGAGATCTAGTACTTCAAAGTCCACCTCGGGTAATCCAGTTCAGAGTCTACAACGACAATTTTAGCAAAAAACCCCATTTTTTACGTGTGCAATACGACAAAGGTCCCGCCGTGTTCGACGCTGCTCACATTTGGTTGATTTATTCGGCGGTTTTAATTAAGGGAACGAACGGCTAGATTATTCTACGGCCATTTATGGCTATCACCAACTTTAAGGTACGGCCGCAACAGAACTGTAAGGTTGCCGATACTCATTTCTTCCAATACAGCAACGGCGCATTACAGGTCTTCTTTTCCAGAAGCCAAAATTCCGCCAGTAATTGTTGGGTAATCTTAGGATCTCAAAATCGGAATCGAATTACAAAATGCACTAGGATTTCCGGATAAATAAAAAAATTTCGGTGCAACACTAGCCTTTACTCCCCAGCAGTTTTGCCTTACCGAAAACGGGGTTTTTTGTTCTCAGGATCAAACACTCCAAAAGTTTTCTTCATAAATAATCCATGGAACAACAAATTACACAAATGAAATGAATATTACATGAAACACGTTTCATTGAACGATTTATTTCAGTCGGTTTTTTCCTTCGACTTCGGCTCGGCCTTCCTGGAAGTTCGTTGTATTCTTTGCTCTGGTTTAGTCGTATCAGCAACGGTTTTCTAAAACGCAAACGATACTTCCAGGAGCTGATTTTTAAAAACAGAAACAAAAAAAGCTTCCACTATAAAGTCATGAGGACTATGAAACAAAATAAACCAGTATTTATAACTGCTTATACTCTTAAAAAACATCACTCTTCGCCAAATGAAACAAGCCATCTCTTTAGGGTAGGAACATCGCATTAAAACAACCATTTTTTGAACGTTATCGCATATATTATATGCAGGACACCAATGACTTGCAATTTGAACACAACTTGTGACACCAATGACAACTTGCACTTCACGCAAATTGCAAATGACTTGCAATTTGCATGGAGTGGACATGGTTTTTTGTAAGACGAATAAGCGCTTTTAATTAGATCATCGAAGGATATTCGGCGCATACAGGCGGACGCGCCCCCTACGACCAGCAACAACATTCATTTTGTTTGGAAATATGCAAACGCCGATCAGCACTAAAGTTACAAGCAAATAGGGATTGCGTGGAGGAAACATACGGCAACCAATCTCTGGAGAACGATGATTTCCTAAAGCATGGTAATGATGACTTCAATGTTAATTTATCGCTCTAAGAGACATAAAATATAGTTGAAAATAAGCGGATGAACTAAACGAAAAGTATCGCTAATATGAGACGACAAAGCTCCATCATATATATATATATATATATATATATGCTTATATAATTAAACTCGCTAAAAACCAAACTATATTATACTCCCGTACAGAACAGTTCAGCACAGTCTAGACGATACGAAAAAAATCATAAAGTATATCGCTTTCCCGATAAACGTATATCACTTTAAAATCCGAAGATATCACGTTCAGACATTTTATTCGGAAATATTTAGCAGTAAGAAAAGTTTCGAATGTTCGTTCGAACAAATGTGCAATGATTTTTCTCTTCAACTATTCTAACGTAGAGCATTTTTTTTTCCGCTAGTAAAATTTGTTCTTTTAGTGTATGAGTTTGATGGAAGTACGAAATTAATCATTAGAGCACATTGGATTTCCGTTGAAAAAAAAATGCACATTTATTCACAGCACCTAAGTACCGCTATCCAACCTCAGTATTTCACTTTGGTTTACCTTAAGTGAACGCTCAATATTTTCGAATTTTTTAAACTTCACTATGCTGATTTGCCATAGTATGGCTCATTTCAAATGTCGAAACGTAGAAGCTGAAAATCTTGAACTGTTTTTTTCAACGCACATTAATTTATAGTCAACCAAACAAAACTGGTTCCCATTCTCAAAGACAACGCTCAAAATGATTTTTTTTCTGGCTGTTTTGAGTTCATTTCGCATTTATCATCGTTTCAAATATTTTATGTATTCCATAACAGTGACGCTATTAACTAAGCTGCAGTTTAGAATGTCAACATAAATTAACCACAATCGAGATCTAGTACTTCAAAGTCCACCTCGGGTAATCCAGTTCAGAGTCTACAACGACAATTTTAGCAAAAAACCCCATTTTTTACGTGTGCAATACGACAAAGGTCCCGCCGTGTTCGACGCTGCTCACATTTGGTTGATTTATTCGGCGGTTTTAATTAAGGGAACGAACGGCTAGATTATTCTACGGCCATTTATGGCTATCACCAACTTTAAGGTACGGCCGCAACAGAACTGTAAGGTTGCCGATACTCATTTCTTCCAATACAGCAACGGCGCATTACAGGTCTTCTTTTCCAGAAGCCAAAATTCCGCCAGTAATTGTTGGGTAATCTTAGGATCTCAAAATCGGAATCGAATTACAAAATGCACTAGGATTTCCGGATAAATAAAAAAATTTCGGTGCAACACTAGCCTTTACTCCCCAGCAGTTTTGCCTTACCGAAAACGGGGTTTTTTGTTCTCAGGATCAAACACTCCAAAAGTTTTCTTCATAAATAATCCATGGAACAACAAATTACACAAATGAAATGAATATTACATGAAACACGTTTCATTGAACGATTTATTTCAGTCGGTTTTTTCCTTCGACTTCGGCTCGGCCTTCCTGGAAGTTCGTTGTATTCTTTGCTCTGGTTTAGTCGTATCAGCAACGGTTTTCTAAAACGCAAACGATACTTCCAGGAGCTGATTTTTAAAAACAGAAACAAAAAAAGCTTCCACTATAAAGTCATGAGGACTATGAAACAAAATAAACCAGTATTTATAACTGCTTATACTCTTAAAAAACATCACTCTTCGCCAAATGAAACAAGCCATCTCTTTAGGGTAGGAACATCGCATTAAAACAACCATTTTTTGAACGTTATCGCATATATTATATGCAGGACACCAATGACTTGCAATTTGAACACAACTTGTGACACCAATGACAACTTGCACTTCACGCAAATTGCAAATGACTTGCAATTTGCATGGAGTGGACATGGTTTTTTGTAAGACGAATAAGCGCTTTTAATTAGATCATCGAAGGATATTCGGCGCATACAGGCGGACGCGCCCCCTACGACCAGCAACAACATTCATTTTGTTTGGAAATATGCAAACGCCGATCAGCACTAAAGTTACAAGCAAATAGGGATTGCGTGGAGGAAACATACGGCAACCAATCTCTGGAGAACGATGATTTCCTAAAGCATGGTAATGATGACTTCAATGTTAATTTATCGCTCTAAGAGACATAAAATATAGTTGAAAATAAGCGGATGAACTAAACGAAAAGTATCGCTAATATGAGACGACAAAGCTCCATGGTGGGTCGACGTTCTCGCTGAAATCGCTACACACGGTCCCATTCTTTTTACGAGCCAGATAACGACATTTGCCACCAAACACCATTCTACGTTGTTAGCTTCTGAACTAACGCTGTCACCATTGTTATTTTTGATAAAATATTGAACTGAAACGCACTGAACTGAGTGTAACTGTCGATGAGAACAGTTCAGCAAAAGTTTATTCAGCTTGTTGCCCCTCTTCTCGAACACCGCAGCTGCGATCAGCGAAATGGCAAAGTGAACGAAATATCTATCCTTATTTATGGACGAGTAAAACGACGGTCACTCTTATATCTGCATGTACCCCTTGTTCCTACAACCTCGATATCAACCATCGAACAAACAGAATGCAAAGTGTGTTTTTCGAACAGACGTTCTTTAAATGGCATTTCATGAGCAAATGTTTAAGGTGCAGATGGAAAATTCATCGATTTGTCTCCAGTTAAAACTGTGGTGCCGCGCAGTTCAACAAACTTTTTGTTAGCAATGCATGTGTCTTGCTTGTACTGAAAAAATATCGAGAGTACGCATCGACAATAAGGGTGGAATAACTTACGCCCCCTCTCCCCATTGTTCGCTTCGCCAGGAAAAAAAGAATTCTTCGTGTCCGGTAAAATCATTTAAACCGTACAGAAGACGTCTAAATGCAAGGTTTCTCTAAACATTCACTAAGCTTTCATAGGAAACTGCTCTCCAAACTGAGAATTCCAAAAAAATGGGTTTTCTGCCCTCCAAAATATTGTTCCACTAAAGCCTGGGAGCCCCTTTGAACGGCCTTGCATGGTTCTTTTCGACTTGTGTTCTTGCAGCACCTTCTGAACAGCCCAGTGGCTGTGAGTGGCGGCGTAATACCCCACATAAACAGTATCAGTAAAGAAAAAACGGTAGAAGTACCACCTGAAGCATATCTGCAGTGACCAACTTCACCAATTCCTGCTTGTTGATAGCGACTGTCTGAGGAGCAACTTTACGCTGCAAATACGAAGCCGAAATGGGAATGTCTACGAAGTTGTCCTCGAAACACTGATCTCGACCAGTGATCAGCTCGTACAACTGCAACATTCTTTTTATTGCTATCGGGGTAACCGGGAAAACAGATTCGATTGTTGACGCCTAGTATTGCGTGAATGTGGACGCAAAACATTACATATAAAGATGTGGTTGCTTAGGAGCATGGAAAGTGAAGTTACCGTTACAACTCGCTGGGAAGTACGTTTCCTAGTGAGAGTTAACGCAGGTAACATAAGGCGTTCTTAAATTTCACTAAGCGCGTAGCTAGCCATCATGTACTGCTCGCGCATGCCAAATATCGAAGAACTGTTAAGCGCTTCGTAGCGTACAACACGCAATCGTCTCAGCGAAACATTTTTGGTTTGCAAAGCAGCAATATGGTCTATCATACACAGCGTAAACAGACGGCGACAGCATTTTTAGGGGAAGTATGCAGCTGTATGGACAAAAAAAATTGGCTATATGCGCTTCAGCAAGCACAAGCTGCGTACAGGAACAGCTCTTCTTAACGCCAGCACAATCGCGACATTGCGTGCATCGCTTATTGACAAACCATCGCGTATCACTCGATGTTTAGTCCGTCCCCAACTTCATATCGCATTTGCTACTGCGCAGCGAGCAAAAAGTTTAAACATGATCGCATTAGCACTACACGTTTCGACCTTAATATGCCCACAACGTTATCTTTGTCTCGACCAAAAATGTGCGCATGTTCCAAAATAGTACGAAGAACAAACACTAAAGTGGAATGTTTAGATGTAGAATGGTATATGAAAGCATGGCTTACGACCGTTATTTAGATGAAATTACTCGCGGATGAAAGTAATGTAGGTGAATAAGAATAAGAAGTGCACTGAACATTCTGGCAGACACGGAGTGCCAGAGGCTGCAAATCTACACTTTACATCTTTTGTGCGAATTACACACTGGGCAAGAAAGTAAGATAAATGTGTCAATCGAATCGGTCTAATTGATCAGCAACCATAAGGAGATGCTGTGCGAATCATTAGGGCCCCTTACCAAGCACTGATGCTATTCAAACAATGGAATGTACTTGTTAATATTTGACGAAAATATCGCTCCACAATATCATTTGGCAAATTCCGAAAAATTAAAGTCGTAGACGATTACTCTGACTGAAAGTCTTCTGAGGCAATCATGGTTCATTGCATTGACATGTTCAATGAATGTTAAAAAACTTTTCCTAAAGTTTATCGTGCTGTATCAGTATGCAGCACGTTGACAATTTTAAATGACTTCTAAATTATATGACTAAAAAGGAAATATTCAAGCTGTGACAACTGTGTTCGTTGTGTGAAGTCACTATTTTTAAGTTCAATGAATCGTATAAAAAACGAACCCTTCTTTCTCGCCAGTCCTTTAAATCGGATAAGATTTCTTTCGGCTTTGGCTGATGATTCGGATTTCGTAATTGGTGCAGCCTCTCTTCTATATCAAAATTAAATTATTTTCTCAAAATACAGCATAATTGATCATAAGGACTGACATTTGTCGACCCACATGCAAGTAAGCTTCGTAGAAGGTCAATCGTAATTCCCTCCGCAACATGTGTGGTCAAATTTGGAAATGTTGCGAAATTATAACCTCCACTCTTTATGAAATATTCAGTGTTTTCTAATGCTCGAAATCCCTTCAACTAAAGGTTTCCTTTAAAAATTCGAAAGCTTCAAAACCCCCATCTTACAAACAAGATTTTGAAGAATGTCTCACAACATATATCGGCAAGGAATTATGAAACGCTTAGTTATCATCATTTTTACCTCGACGGAACTGTCAAGTAAGTAGAGCATCAAATCTTTACAGACTGTTACTTCTGTTAAGACTATAATCATGGCTATTCGATGGCACTATGCGTGCTTTACAGTGCGCTTCTCTTTACTTCTTTCTACAATAAACACCGGGTTTTGTGCGCTGGCTGATAGCGGTAAAAGATGAATATTTGTGAAACGTCAACATCTACTACCACCTACGTGTTTTTTAAAAAGCTGTATTAAACTAGAAGCACAAATTCGCAGCTATATAGGAGTCATCATTCATAATCGCGAAGCTGGAGTGTGAGGAAGAGGACCGAACCGAATCGGGTGCTTATTCTAAACTTGCTTGCACAAAATAAAAATGGCTGAAAACCCGAAAGGGTACATCTATCTCCGAAAAAAAAAAGAAAAATATACAAAAAGAATTGAAACGGAGAAAATCGTCTGCTGGTGCCAGGCCGCCGCCCAGGTTGCAAGTGTGTATGCGCTCCGAATGGCACGTTCTCACTCCACCTATATCAAAAGTAAAAGCAGGCAGGTTACGTTTCCCTCTCAAACAAACGTTTTTCTTTAAATGAAAAATAGCAAAAATGGCACCCAGAGATTTGTTGATAAATTTAACCGATTTCCTATTCTGTAGGCACTCTTCTTACGATGAACTATTGAATTATTTTGACTGATCAAATGAAACGATTCACATTAGTTCTCATCAAAAAACTTTTCAACCAACACTTCTCATGAACAACGGCATAAGAGCAAGGAAGTGAAAAAGAAAATAATGAAAAAGTGGGCAGTGAACTTAACTGCTAGACCCCAAGCAATGGAAGGTGTCGTTGATTTAAAGATGCAACAATAAAATCACAATCAGCGCAAACGATGAAAAAAGTATTGCCTACCTAATCTTCGCACATACTCAACGTCGATTTCGGTCTTTTCCATTCGCTGTAATGGTCCGTTTTTATAATATATCGCAACAGCTTTATGTGTTTATTTGTCTGAAACGCGTTCAGCCAGAATGAGAGATCGGTGACAAACAAACAGAGAACGCAACATTCTTTGCCTATTGTACACTGTTTGCATACAATCCAAAACCGATGCCAATAAGAAAAACCAAACAAACTCAGAAATAATCAAAGCTAATTGGACGTGAAAATCACGAAGAAAAAATGATAAAGAAAAGGTCACCATTTTGCAATGAAGAAAGCAAGCAGTCGGCTTCATAACACATTTTAAAAAAAATGCGGAAAAAAACCAACGATTCGAATGTCATCAAAAAGGATGGAAAAGCACTTTTATATTTCACCGGCATAGACCTTCCGATCGTATTTTGTTTTTGGAATCGACCAACAGTCAAATATCATCTTTTGAAGTATGTATGGAAACTCTACGTATCAAAACAACTAACTTTTGAACTCCTATAGCGACTTTATGAGACTATCAAGTGGTACATAAGTTAACTGCTAAACCATATAAGGCGAAATCATCATCTTAAATTCCGGATCAATCCATCCTCCTCTCCCTCATTCAGCTATGACATATCCGAAATCAAAGACTCCCTCTCCTCCGAGGCGCTTCGACGGCGGAAGCCTTCGATGGGATCGTTTTAGTTTTCGAGGCGCACTCACCAATCACTTTTTCCTTCAAACTTTCATGGTCGTCACATGCTACCTGCAACATCAGTCACATGCTAACCGCACGGACAAAATTATTAACCCCATAGCGCCTTAAACAAAAATTGAAGGAAACAAAACGAATAAATTGCCCCCATCCGAATGAGCCGATCGTCGTGCGATCCACGATTGGTAAAAGACGGAACAAGTACTACATATCTATCTGTAACCGAGAACGGCATATGTGGCCAACGGATGATTGGATGTACTCTGGGCAGTTGAGAATGGTTTTTTTTTCTGCAAGTAAGACTATATGGCAGGTTGACTAGCTGCATGGAGGCTAGAAAAAATTTGCTGGGATCGGAGTAGGAAGAAGCGTGAAAGGGAAAAGCATTAAGCACACTTTTCATTGCCTCTAAAGAGAGCGTTTACTAATCTTCACTCAGAAAAATCTATCAGTATTTCTCATCGCAGCAACAACACTTTTCGACTTACATCACGAGCCGAAAACCGCGTATTCACTGCAAATATTTCAATATTTTGGCCTCAGATTTATGAAAAACCGTCTAAAAAGTTTTTCATACGAGTATATTGCTCTGAAACGCTTTAGTGCGATTTTGATTCTTTTTGATGAGCAACCCATCACTTTTTCAACCTTTTAACGTCAGCAATGAACAATGAATAGTAGGCGTGCATACATATGCACAGTTTTGAAGTTTATATATGATTGGTGCGAAAACTACTCTTTCTTTTGTTGCGAAACCAACATTAAATAGCTTCATATATTTTGTTTTAAATTCCGTCGCATTGCCAATAATTTCCTCAAAGGCGTCGAAAATCGGTGAACATGCATATCGTGGTAGGTTACATACAAAATTTTCGAACGCCGGCCATCAATACCACATATTTTCCATACGGAACGGAAAATTGCGGTTGATTTCATCATAGTTTATCAAAAAATAGTGCAGAAGTCATGAAAAATTCGAAAGTTTAGAAAAGAAATTTTCCAAAATATGACTGAAGAAAATATCCTTTCTAAGCATTTTTCATACTAACATAGTTTTTGCGAACAATTTGGCGTTCCATCCTTTTGCTTCCGTGTCGTAAGCAACTTTGTTTGCTTTTTGCTGAACGAATGAAGGAAAATGCCTTATTATTGATCATCGCTATTTGTTGGCCGGCGTATAATATTTGGAATCGATGATATATGCATAAATATAACAGTTTTTGTCGATGTTAACTCACGTTAAACTCTTTGCATGAAAATTTCACTATCATACATGAAACAGTTATGAAATTATCTTAATAAATGTTTACGGGATGCGTTGCCATTGAATGTGGAGTATTTCGACAGCATTTATAGAACTGTTCTGTTGTGCAATCGACCTATTGAACGACTTCAATACATTTCATTGGCGTTTATCAAAATATGATAAACTTCAATTTTTATAATAAATTTCAATAAACTTCAATATTTATCAAGAGACTCTTTCGAAAGGGTACTTCGCTTATTTTATTTGCAAACATTAAATGGTTTTGAGGAGCGCAAGATGCGATTAGTTCCGAGAACGGCATATGTGGCCAACGGATGATTGGATGTACTCTGGGCAGTTGAGAATGGTTTTTTTTTCTGCAAGTAAGACTATATGGCAGGTTGACTAGCTGCATGGAGGCTAGAAAAAATTTGCTGGGATCGGAGTAGGAAGAAGCGTGAAAGGGAAAAGCATTAAGCACACTTTTCATTGCCTCTAAAGAGAGCGTTTACTAATCTTCACTCAGAAAAATCTATCAGTATTTCTCATCGCAGCAACAACACTTTTCGACTTACATCACGAGCCGAAAACCGCGTATTCACTGCAAATATTTCAATATTTTGGCCTCAGATTTATGAAAAACCGTCTAAAAAGTTTTTCATACGAGTATATTGCTCTGAAACGCTTTAGTGCGATTTTGATTCTTTTTGATGAGCAACCCATCACTTTTTCAACCTTTTAACGTCAGCAATGAACAATGAATAGTAGGCGTGCATACATATGCACAGTTTTGAAGTTTATATATGATTGGTGCGAAAACTACTCTTTCTTTTGTTGCGAAACCAACATTAAATAGCTTCATATATTTTGTTTTAAATTCCGTCGCATTGCCAATAATTTCCTCAAAGGCGTCGAAAATCGGTGAACATGCATATCGTGGTAGGTTACATACAAAATTTTCGAACGCCGGCCATCAATACCACATATTTTCCATACGGAACGGAAAATTGCGGTTGATTTCATCATAGTTTATCAAAAAATAGTGCAGAAGTCATGAAAAATTCGAAAGTTTAGAAAAGAAATTTTCCAAAATATGACTGAAGAAAATATCCTTTCTAAGCATTTTTCATACTAACATAGTTTTTGCGAACAATTTGGCGTTCCATCCTTTTGCTTCCGTGTCGTAAGCAACTTTGTTTGCTTTTTGCTGAACGAATGAAGGAAAATGCCTTATTATTGATCATCGCTATTTGTTGGCCGGCGTATAATATTTGGAATCGATGATATATGCATAAATATAACAGTTTTTGTCGATGTTAACTCACGTTAAACTCTTTGCATGAAAATTTCACTATCATACATGAAACAGTTATGAAATTATCTTAATAAATGTTTACGGGATGCGTTGCCATTGAATGTGGAGTATTTCGACAGCATTTATAGAACTGTTCTGTTGTGCAATCGACCTATTGAACGACTTCAATACATTTCATTGGCGTTTATCAAAATATGATAAACTTCAATTTTTATAATAAATTTCAATAAACTTCAAAATTTATCAAGAGACTCTTTCGAAAGGGTACTTCGCTTATTTTATTTGCAAACATTAAATGGTTTTGAGGAGCGCAAGATGCGATTAGTTTTGGGTGCCAACACAAGTCTAACGTACATTTGACTTTTTTTTTTCAACGCTTTTCCTCTTTAAACTTTTCATTTATTTATTTGCTCATAAGCTGATTTTGGTTCATCTTTCACGTTTTCTTTTGTAAGGGCAGTTGACGGAATTGTTTTTTTTTGCATACAATCCGGAACGATTGGTGCATGTGCATATTTGTGTTCGTGTCTTCTCTTCAGCGTGTCGATGATCGTTCCCCTCCTTCGCGTTTTTAATTTCCAGTTATTTGATTGTTTCACAAATTTCAATTAAACCTTCAAGTCTTGTTTTTCTTGTTAACCATTCATTTCGACCTGTGCACATCACTCGAAATAAATTTTCTTCTCATCTTCATAAAAGTTTAGATAAAATGCATTAAAATCTAGTAGGGAACACATAAACTAATAATTAGTCAGCTGTCCTATTTCACTATGCGACATTTGCAAAGGGATGCAAAGGTAGCTGTGATTTCATCGATCCCCGTATCGATGCAGCTGACAACCATGCCCACGCATGATTGTTTTGACTAGCTTCGGAACGCTTGGTGGTCGGCCTGATGGCGATCCGTCGGGTATGCAGCCGGGAATCGAACCCAGGTCTTCCCGCATGCGAAGCGGGAGGTCCACCACTGAGCTACCGCCCGCCCATGCGACATTTATGCAGCAATTTTCAAACCGAGAATCCCAATTTACGTTTTCTATATTTATGAGGATTTTAAAAGAAAAGTTTTTTTGTCTTTTGTTTAAGATGTTTTTTTACTATTTGGGAAGCGTTGTTTTACGTTTATTTTTTTATATCGCAAAACTTGCTGGCATTGTTTACGATGTGCGGATAGCGGAAAGTAAGTGTCTACGCTAGCAGTTTCTCTACCCTCAGTTGACACTTTTATCTGCCTGCATTTGTTATTTTACTTGCTGGCATTGTTTACGATGTGCGGATAGCGGAAAGTAAGTGTCTACGCTAGCAGTTTCTCTACCCTCAGTTGACACTTTTATCTGCCTGCATTTGTTATTTTACTTGCTGGCATTGTTTACGATGTGCGGATAGCGGAAAGTAAGTGTCTACGCTAGCAGTTTCTCTACCCTCAGTTGACACTTTTATCTGCCTGCATTTGTTATTTTACTTGCTGGCATTGTTTACGATGTGCGGATAGCGGAAAGTAAGTGTCTACGCTAGCAGTTTCTCTACCCTCAGTTGACACTTTTATCTGCCTGCATTTGTTATTTTACTTGCTGGCATTGTTTACGATGTGCGGATAGCGGAAAGTAAGTGTCTACGCTAGCAGTTTCTCTACCCTCAGTTGACACTTTTATCTGCCTGCATTTGTTATTTTACTTGCTGGCATTGTTTACGATGTGCGGATAGCGGAAAGTAAGTGTCTACGCTAGCAGTTTCTCTACCCTCAGTTGACACTTTTATCTGCCTGCATTTGTTATTTTACTTGCTGGCATTGTTTACGATGTGCGGATAGCGGAAAGTAAGTGTCTACGCTAGCAGTTTCTCTACCCTCAGTTGACACTTTTATCTGCCTGCATTTGTTATTTTACTTGCTGGCATTGTTTACGATGTGCGGATAGCGGAAAGTAAGTGTCTACGCTAGCAGTTTCTCTACCCTCAGTTGACACTTTTATCTGCCTGCATTTGTTATTTTACTTGCTGGCATTGTTTACGATGTGCGGATAGCGGAAAGTAAGTGTCTACGCTAGCAGTTTCTCTACCCTCAGTTGACACTTTTATCTGCCTGCATTTGTTATTTTACTTGCTGGCATTGTTTACGATGTGCGGATAGCGGAAAGTAAGTGTCTACGCTAGCAGTTTCTCTACCCTCAGTTGACACTTTTATCTGCCTGCATTTGTTATTTTACTTGCTGGCATTGTTTACGATGTGCGGATAGCGGAAAGTAAGTGTCTACGCTAGCAGTTTCTCTACCCTCAGTTGACACTTTTATCTGCCTGCATTTGTTATTTTACTTGCTGGCATTGTTTACGATGTGCGGATAGCGGAAAGTAAGTGTCTACGCTAGCAGTTTCTCTACCCTCAGTTGACACTTTTATCTGCCTGCATTTGTTATTTTACTTGCTGGCATTGTTTACGATGTGCGGATAGCGGAAAGTAAGTGTCTACGCTAGCAGTTTCTCTACCCTCAGTTGACACTTTTATCTGCCTGCATTTGTTATTTTACTTGCTGGCATTGTTTACGATGTGCGGATAGCGGAAAGTAAGTGTCTACGCTAGCAGTTTCTCTACCCTCAGTTGACACTTTTATCTGCCTGCATTTGTTATTTTACTTGCTGGCATTGTTTACGATGTGCGGATAGCGGAAAGTAAGTGTCTACGCTAGCAGTTTCTCTACCCTCAGTTGACACTTTTATCTGCCTGCATTTGTTATTTTACTTGCTGGCATTGTTTACGATGTGCGGATAGCGGAAAGTAAGTGTCTACGCTAGCAGTTTCTCTACCCTCAGTTGACACTTTTATCTGCCTGCATTTGTTATTTTACTTGCTGGCATTGTTTACGATGTGCGGATAGCGGAAAGTAAGTGTCTACGCTAGCAGTTTCTCTACCCTCAGTTGACACTTTTATCTGCCTGCATTTGTTATTTTCAAATCTCGTGATACGCCATGCTTGAGGGTACAATCCGAACTAGTCGCATTTTGCTTAGCAGAGAAATTTTGACACCACTTGGAAGTGCCGTTATTTAAATTTATAACTGCCTAAAAACGTTTTTTCTTCATCTCTATAATTTAATTAAAGCTGAAGAACATTTTCCGTCTCATATTGTTCGTTTATCGAAATAGCAGCAAGTGATTGATTAGCTTTGTCGGCATCAGTATGTTGCATCAAAATCGATATGCGAAAAAAGTAGGCGTAAATACTAAATTAGGCATAAATATTAGTTTTTTTTTTTTTATGAGAGTGGTTAAATCATTTCCCATTGTTCTCTTCTCAACAACAGCCTTCTGTATGGATTGACGAAAATCATTTTCACATGGATGTACGCCGTTCGATGTTAACGATTTGAAACGAGCAGTCGTGGACGAACGTCTTCATCTTCAATGTGCAAATACAAATTAGACTCAGTTTATTGGTGGTAATATTTATGTTCATCGAAATTGGTTTCACCAAAAAAAGTATTAGCCGTGCAAATGGCGTGATGGTGAGCTTTGAGAGTTTATGAGATCTGTGACGAAGGAAATATAAGCAAGCGTAAATCCGTGATATCCTCTTGGCTACTATCCGTTACTGAACCCTTCCGTATTCGGCCACCTTGGTAGACTTATAATCGCTCATACAAATGAGGTGTGGTTTGTGCAAGCGTTTTTATAGCTTTTTTTTCTCATGAGTTGTGTTGCGAAATTTCTTTTACGCTTAAAAAGTTCATGATTGCTCGAAACAGTTTATCAGCGTAAAGAGATCTATGAAAAACCGGGATGGAAGTTCCTATTCGTATCTTGCGTCTACATCTACTGTCTAAGCACTTTCAGGAATTTTAAGAATCTTAAGATGTGGCTGTCAATGAATAGGTGAGGAAGAAACAAGGGGGAAATCAAAATTCTGTCAAAGAGAACTAGGAATAGTTAAAAATTTTGGAGAAAAGCTGCTTTTAACTTTCATCGTTATTTGCACATGTTTTCTGATGTTTGAAGGTTTCGCCGCGCATCCGCAGTTTGTTGAAAAATCACCAACCTAAATTTTACAGGAGGAAGTCGTGAGTAAGGAGTTTCGGTGTAAATTTAACGACTGGTAAAAAATAACAAATGTCAAGGGTGGAGAAGGATTATATCCATATGTGATGCATACATCAGAAAAATGATTCATTTTTGTTGAATATTTATGTTCTTTTATTATCACGTTTCTAAGCGAACAATAATTATCTGCGGAACAGTACCTCAAGGAAAAATCGGATGAATAATGGTATTAAGGCGCTGCTGATGGCCTTTTGCAACAAATTTTGCATCATTAAATTAATTAACGAATTAGCTCACAGCTGTTGTTGAAGGGAAGAAAAGAAATGATGATGAAACGTTTTCAAAAACGTAAACAACAAATTCTAATAGGTTTGCTTTTTTTTTTTTCATAAGCGTTATCAATGAGCTGCGCCGTGGCAGGTAGCCTTGATTCTTTATATTAGTACCGGATGGCACGCACATGAAAAACGTGACTCTCTATATCCGCCATGTTTTGCCTTCTCTCCCGCATTGTTTAGCATCTAATTAACAGTTCACGGACTCATTTTGGTGAGCGTTTCATTTAATTCACGCTAAGCTGCATACATTTGATGATTGCTGCTGCTATGTGAATGAGCGTTTTCTTTTTTTTTCTAACGAAACTTTTTGTGCGCTTTTGCTGAAATGATTGAACGCAATGCGCAAATTGTTTGAAGAGAACACCAGCTAGAGAAGGCTCTTTTCGTCAAATTGTTTGCTGTTAGAAAAAGTACGCAAATACCTGCATGTTTTTTTTCACTAAAAAAAGGTCATTTTTATGAGAAAGCGAAATATGCACGAGTCTTAAAAAGCCGATGACGCATAGTGCGCCATTTGACATTGTGGACGGAGTAACCAAAATGCATCAAAACGCAACTGTTAACTTCGTACGCAAAATTTATGAAAAGTATCTTTAGTCATTTATAAAACGAGCTATTCGCATGAGCCGTTTTCTTTTTATTTGTTTTTTTTTTCAACTTCATAACTGTGTAAGCGTAGAATTTGAGAAGGCGTTGAAAATGCCTGATGAATTTCGCGTACTTGCATGAATACCATTCAAAAGCTAAACTTGAAGGCAATACAATCGACTAGAAAGCGATACATTTCATTAAGGAAATCATTACTTAGTTGCACGTTGATATTCGGTTGCCCAAAACTTCCAACAAACATTTTGACGTACTGATAAGTGAACTTGTTTTGCTAATCAGATATATAGGTGGAAATCGTTTCGCTTAGACATCCATCTATCTTATAGACCGTAATCGTAAACCGTATGCATATAAATTTTACAGGAGAGTCATTCATTGATTGCATCGATTTTGTGTGGCATAAGAGCGGCAAAAAAAGCAAATACTGATATTCAGAGCATATAACATTTTCCTCCAGAAAAGCGAATTTAAAATTATTTTTAAAATCTCGCAAAAAAAGTGCAGTTTTTTTTCAGTGGGCGGTAAGTTGCTCAAAAATTTGAACTTTAGGCAAGTAAAAGCAAAGAGCACTTATTTTATATTTCTTAACAATTTATTTATGCAGGATTTGACCAATATAGAAAGAAAAACCTGGATGCGTTCTAGAATAAAGCAATCTTTTGGGTTCTTCATAATAAAAACTGCTGCCTATTTGCCAAAAAAAACTTCCTAACATTTTTGCAATTTTTAGTAAAAATTTTGAAAACTGACACATAAAAAAGTTCAAAAAGACAGGTACTTTGGACAATTTTGACCTCTACTGTTACCTTTAAGGATTGTTCGGCCATTCGAATTTATCTGTGTTTTCGAGTGAAATTTTAGAAATCCTTTTACAAAGTTCGCAAGCACAAAACTGTAAAAGAAATTCGTCGAGATTTGTTGAAAACATTGTTGTTATTTGCTGACGATATTTTAAGAGTGCCAAACAAAAATTGAGATGAAGATAATCGTGATTGTAATAGACGGAATAATGAAAAATATATTGAGAAGATTATGTATTACGCGTTTCTTTCATACGGCATTTGAATCATTGTTTAGAATGGACAACGCCGATTTGCTGATTTCACAGTTCGTACAGAGCAACTATTAGAACCGTTTAATGTGATCATCACAAAAGGCGATCAAGGCGCTCTCAAATACACCATTAAGACGTTCATCGTTTTGTTTGGTTGCTGAATGCGTAACAACAGTCGCATTTCTCAAGCAACATTATGAATTTTATGTGTTCACTGCATAAACTTCGAAAAAAGAAACGAAAAAAGAAAAAATCCTCACTGACAACGTAATAAGTAGGGAAATTTGTACTTGATAAAACAATTACAATAGTCGATGCAGTTAAACGATGACGATATACATACGTTTTCATTTCGAGATTCCCTCGACACTTAATTCATTTTTCTAAACTGCGTTTTTGCGAACTATAGAAATAGCGTATGACAATATGCTAGCAACTACAAGTGTCATATCAGAAGCTTAAGTTTATGCTAGTTTTATTGCGGCAAATTTGAGGCTGACTTAGCGACAGCTGTAATATATATTTGCTTGATTTGCACTGCAGGGTATATATGCATATGCGAATCGAACAAGCGGATGCTTTTTACAATTGCAAACGTATTCTCGATCCGAAAACTGATGCTTGCGTTCATTTGGGATGCCCATCTTCGCGCTTACTGCACGTGAATCAGCGGCATCCAAAGCCAGCACACCGCCACCACCTGCATCATCGCGCTTTACATTACTTGCATGTTCCATGCCGCTTCTTCATTGAAATCCGCGGCAATTTGGCGCCAACTGGAGGGCGGGCGTTTGCGTATGCACAACTCTTGCCGAAATATTGGCGTCACCCACAACACTAGTGTCACGATTTGAAGCGTCAGCCAATTGCCATATTTCTGCGGTGTCTCAACCTTGTGCCCTACCAACAAGAGCGAGATTGTTGCCGTGCTTTCCTCTAGGTACACCTGTGCCACGCGACCCTTTGTTCGCATCGGATATTGCTGCATTCGAGCAGTGTCTCGTATTCTTGCCCTGAAACATATCTACGAACTCCTCGAATATACTGCGCCGTTTCCCCAACCATAGCAACACGTCCACTCGATCGCTAACGAATCTGTTCGTATGGGACTGGCATAACATCGCTATATCAATTATCATAAGTACGGGAATACAGCTGCAGCGAAATCGATGGCGCGAAATTTATTTTCAAATTTAAGCGGTTGTAATAATCTCCGGACTATGCGGCGGACTGTAGAAGGTGTTGCTGGTCTGTGAGGCTAGAAAAGGCTGACTTAGGAAGGGGGAGAGGGGGACGGTATAAGGTGAGAGTTTTGTTCTTATTATGCATATTTAGTTGTTCATGTGCTATATGTGGTCGTGATTCCCTAATTGAAGTCAGTCGCGGGTAGGGAATAGAGCTGACTTCATATGCGCGACGTTTTGCGAGAGTGTGATAGAACACAAGAAGCGATTTAGGAGGGTGAGGGTGAACGAGAGAAGAGCCGAGGTTTTCTAAAAGCAAGTTTCGAAAAGTTTTCGAAAGATTCCAAAGGAAAAAGTGGAAGGTAATCGTCGAGAACACCGAAATGCTGTGGTTTCAAACTGCAAACTGCCACCATTTAATGGTAGTTATCGAAGTTCGGGCATTAGTAGCAATCGGCAAACAGATATGAGTGGGAGTCTTGTTAAGATCTCATAGGTTTCATTTTTGATTTGCTGCTGCCAAATATTTCTCGCAGACTTGCATTTGTTTAGATTTGACTTCGGAGGAGGGGCTGGGGAGGTGCGAAGGGAAAGAGGTTGAGAAGAAGTAGGGAAGCTGAACGGAAGTCAGCAAGAGTGTTGTGCACTATGTCAGCTTCATGTTGCCTCGAATGGAATTACATGCCCTCAATTTTTAATTTCTTTTTTACTTTTTTTAAATAATAGATCGAATAGAAAGCAGCAGTTCTTCATATAGTCGTTCGACATAGAGAAGCACTCGATTAAAGGTCTAAGAACACTGCAGATGCTGTTGGAATGGATACACCCAGGTGTTTCGAATATGAAGTAATCGAATTACAGCTTAGGATTCTGTTTGCTGCATTCCACAGCTGTTGACCAACGGATCGCGCTCAGTCACTGAGGCCAAATATAGTATGCAGCTGAGGACCCATCGAGCTAGTCGATAATACAATAGTTTAAACAGGAATTGTCCTTCACGAGATCGCACTGTCGTTCCAGGTTATTCGTGAGAACAGCAGCTATATCGTAGTGTTTTGCCATCGTTCGCCGTTTGCTTTTGCTTTTTTTTTCGCGACCCGGCTCTATTCTTTCTCGTACGTTGCATTTTATAGGACTACGCAGCGCTTTTTATTATGCAAGGGTGTGTTGTTTGCACGAATGCGCATCTATTTTATGTGATAAGTTTGCACGTATTCGGCAGCTCGTTTTATAGGCACTGCGGCAAATACTGATTGTGATAATTTCGATGCACTCTCTTGTGACTAACAACAGCTTGTGAATTATGAAAGTGAAGAGATTTGGACGATCGCGTTTCGCGCAGAGGGCTTTCAAGCAAGGCAGTTCAATCTCGAAACATCGGTAAGTTTGTACTGCTCCTTAAATTTTTGTGACAAATTGGCACCACTTCCGCAAATGAACTTTTACTGCATTGTGGTAGGGCGCACACTGATACCGTCCACCTTCCAGTGGCAACTACCGTAGTACGTTCCATGTAAACCCTCCTCTTCACAGTTGTGCCCTTTTGGGAACTTCTGAAATTCGTTACCCGCATTTGTAAAGATCATTCGAATGAAAGAGTGCGCCCTAAAAGACAGCCATTTTCGAGAAATCTGGCATTTCATTGCACACCAGTTTTTGAATGGACCAACATTGGCGACCACTAATACCGTCAGAAATATGGCCTCACTCAACTTCGATGGCGCTATAAGCCTGCAGGCTTGCTTTCGAGATCTTACGATATGTTTGCCCGGAGTCAAAATCGTGTTCGCCGATGAGATCTGAACTCGCAGCCTGCCACTTTTCAAACAAATATAACTCCCTCAAATGCTGTCGCAGATGCGACCCGCACTCATGAATTCAGATCCGGCCTATGGACTTCGATCGCACTCCTATTCATACAAATGGAATGTTACGGTATAAAAGAAATGGGTCTTCATAACTGAAAATCCACGTGCTCAGTGAAATGTGACGAATTGTTTATAAGTGCCGTGACAGTGATATTAAGTTTTCGTAGGTCTTTCACTGTTACTCACTCAGCAGAAGCGAGTACTGCAGTCAATAATGTCTTCAACTCTAGGGAGGTTTTAGCTTGTTGAATCCTCTATGTTCTTTGTTTATGTATGTGTGGGTCGCCTTGATTTTATTTTATTTTTTTTTTGGCTTACTTTAACAAAATTAGCCATTCATCTCGGGAGGAAAAGCGCTTTTTATGCAAAAAAAATTTGCAAAACCGACCTGGAACTAGGTGCAATTGTTTAAGGACCGTCCCTTTTTATGTTTGAATATTGCAAGCCAATTTTTCGGTCCATCCTTGCAACTTTTTATGTACGCGAAATTGTTGTATAGTAGACCGACCTGGAGGCAAATATGCGCTTTTTTTTTCATTTCTGTTCTCGTTCACTTTTCTTTGCTACCGTTATAGAAGCTTGCGTCTTCCTTTTGAAATCCGGTTACGTGGTGCGTACAATCTGCGTTGATTGACAATCTTGCGAGAGTGTGTTTGGACTGGTATATTCCTTTTCATTAATATACATTGGATATGCTTTTGGACTGTAGGCAGGATTTCCTCCAGACAAATAAAACTTTAGCGAGATTTGTCAGAATTTCTCTCTTTTTCTGTCATTCCCTATTCCACGGTATCTTGCTGATGTCTGTAACGATTGCATTAACTGTATTTCGTCTTCCAAGTGGAATTATCACCGGTGTATTCGGTCCCACCGAAAACTGAAAATTTCTACTCCCTCTTCCATATTTCACTTAAGATTAGATGATGACCAGTATGCCATTTATGAATGGGAATCGCGTTCGTCATCACAGTAGCCCTATTTATTAACCAAATGAGACCAAAACTAGAACCCCGTCTGTGGAGTCTGAATATCTTTTTATACGCTGTGAATATAAAATGTTTGTTGAATGTTATCTGAAGTAGGGGAATATTTTTTTCTGCAATTGCAACATTAGATAGCAGTATTTGGAAAGGACTATCAGATGTTGCTATGTACATTTGAAATGCTTGTGAAGCAGCGTCTACTGTGTAGTTAATTGCTATAACTGCAGGGTAACAGTAGCAGCAAGCATTGGCCCTTTTCACTGGTCATCATGGGTATTGAATGAGGCTGAGAATGAGATGTTTTTTCTGTTGGTTGATCTATGGTCATATGTCTGATGTTTTTGCACATCGGCATGTGCCGCTATTTTACGATTGGGAATGGCACATCTACGTAGCTACCAACATTCGAAAAGTGGCTCGCATCTTTAGACAAATAAGCTGAGGGGAAATCTGCAAATTTTCTGAGCAGAAGAAAAAGTTTAAAAACAAATGTGCGGTTCTTATAGTTTTTTTTGCAGCGCTGTGGACAGGAACCATAAAGGTGCGGTGAATTGTGTGCACAAGCATATAAAGAAGGGTACAGCGTCAGTTGTGGCTGGACCATCGAGGGTATCCATCAAGGTGAGGGAAGAGGACCTTCCGAATAGCGTGCACTCGAATGGCGGCGCTTCTAAGAGACAACATCCAATGACAGTGAGTCAACAGCACAAAAGCAGTGTAGAGATTGATCGAAGGGTTCTTCGTGAGTTGGTATGTTACATACTCGTATGTATTTTCATACATGCTTTTATGGAACATTTGCAGTGTTTTTCAAAATCCCATGTGCTCGATGTTGTAGCGGGGAGCTGGGCTTTGAACACCTCTTTGGTCGGTTCGTATTGTTGAGGATGAGTCGCTTTTTATTTCAGTTAGATTGATGATAAGATAAGTAAGCATTCTCTAGCGGTTTATCGCATGAATATATAATACTGCGACAACATTACTTGTGGTGAAGGCTACTGGCTAATTTGACGGAAGTAAAGAACGCGTTTTCGTCAACGGCTCAGCGCTGAGTTGTCGTCGCTTCCCGTTCATATCGTTTATTCGTCATTGCTGTTTGAGGCAAAAAATGTTAACTGAAATTCTTCGATGGCGTCGTCTCATCGATTTAAAAAATTTCTTTCTCACTGCAGATGTTCACCTACTCAAGTTTTGACTTCTATGCAGTAAACTAGTGTACCTGCGTCACATTGTGGCTTCTTACTAGAAAGGCAGTGAACAAGCTGCTTTTTTATGTGTCGAATATTAGATTTCCTGTAAATTCATAAACGTGTCAACATGCATTCCTGCTAGCAACATTCGTCTGCGTATTCCAAGAGTATTATAATTCATTCATTTTTAATGTCGCTATTGTGTTGCAGGGTAGAGAGGTTAGAGATTAGCGTGTTCGATTTTCAGTTAGGTNAACGCCTTTTCATAAGGCGTAAGCTTGCTCCCCTTACACTTAGTAGTTTATTTACTTTTCGCTAAAATCATTTGCGATTTGTTAAGATCAGTGATGGCGATGCAGAAGAAACACCGAATTTGGAATGTATCGAAGATGTGGATGTGATGTACTATCGCAGCAGATCTACTTTAGTATCTGAATCTTCGGGGACGCTCGCTGATAGGTGAATTTTCTTAGTGCTTTCCGTCTCAAGGGAAGCTAGATGGAGCAATAAAAAATACGATGCTGGAGATTTTTTAAGAATTGTCGTAAAAACCAAGTATGCTCTAATCACCTTCCGTGATAAGTAAACCGTTGTTGGCCAAAGGTGGCGAGTGAGGGCGTTAAATGTGAAAAACGGCCGTGATATAACAGCACTGAGAGTGATGTGGGCCGTACAAAATCGGAGAATTTTGCGAACCATAATCTAACAAGTGGTGCTTCTGCCCTCCTCCTTTTATAGCGGACAGGTGATGTGCCATATGATTAGCACCTCCCTCTTCTTTTCAATTCAGCCGCTTGTAGGCTTTCTTCTCCTCTCATCAAACCCCACTGTGGGTCAGCCGCCCCCACCGTTACCGAAAGATCATCGAGAGAGCGAAAAAAAGAAATGTGAAATTAAGCGAGTAGTATCATGTTGGTCGTCGATAATTGAGAGGAAAGGTCATTCGCACCTCTGGAAAGTATAAGGATGGCATTGAATGATGAATTGAAACTTGCTAAAGGAGCGTCTACCGAATTGCTCAAATGTCGTTGTTTTTTTTTGTAATCAATTTCCAAACAATTGTAGCCCGACGGAAGCCACGGAATCTCATATCCCGACACCGCTATCCGACTTCACAAGTTTGCGTGCCCCACAGAGTATGTTTAACAGAGTATGATTTATTAGGCTTGTCTACTAACAGTATTGGCAGGCCAGCACATTAGTTGATAGTGCCGCTTGGCGCTAGAGGTCTAACCGATAGTTTGGCTGGAATGAGAAATACTCGAACATTAGTCAAATTTGTGCTTACTCACTTCTTTCGAGACTCATGACATGAGCAGCTGAGAATATTAAAAAGCATTTCGTATGCTTTCTTTCATTTCTTGTTTCTGCCATTTCTCATTTTTCAGCATTGTTCCTCTTCTTTTTTGATTCACTTAAATACATGTAATCATACTTACGCTGGAATGCAAGAGGTTGTGGCATTTCAGCAAGGGGGGGTGGAGGGCGGTGGATAGAGAGAGAAAGAAAAAGGCGTCCTGAGACCAAACCGGATGAATCGGCTGACAGTTGAGGGGGAACGTGGATTTATACTGCCATTTTCCACCGGAACTCATCGATCGCACAAGGCGAATAGTTTCGTCCCCTCTCCTTTTGGCGAAGACGTTAGGGAGTCTGGCGACGTAGTTGGGTCTGTTTATTTTATCCTATTGTGATACTTCTGACCGGTGTTTTGCAGTGCTATCACTATCAGCCTTCATCTACTTAGCCGTCAAACTTATTGTATGTTTCTGAAAAAATACCGTAATTGCCCAACGTGGAGGGGATGAGATCACGCTACGAAGTAACTAAGGGCAGAGCGAAGTTCGCGAGTATTTGGAGGAAGAGTGTGAGCCTCAAACCAAAAATGGAACGAAGAAATTGTAATTCGAGCAGTCCTTTTCAAACTTTTGCTGATTCTTCATTACGCGAAATTAGAAGAATATTTGCAAGTGGAATAGAGGCGAAGAGTCGACAAACTTCCTACACCCCTCCCATTCTTCCCTCGCCTCCCGTCTCTCCTTTGGGCCTCTCTTCTTGTCCACGCTCATCACCTATAGCTTTAAAGGTGACTTTTGCGTCAGCCAAACGAAATAAGTAAACCGCTTCTCTCCTGTTCATTTATTTGCGCGATTGAGCGAGTGACTTAGGCAATGTGGCTTTTCAGATGTGCTGTCGCCATATGACGAGCAGATGACATCGACTGTTAGCGATGTGGTGACGACAGTCGGGCGTAAAATGCCTCTTCAAATGCAGCAAAATACCAGTGGAGATCCTGAGGAGGTTATTCTTTTGAATCGGTGGTCGGTTGTGCATAGTCACGCCTTTGGAAATATTTGTTTACTGCTGGATGAAATGTTTTATTGCTTCGCGGAAAGTACTTTATTTGCCAGATAGGAAACTTCTTGAAAGATTCAGCCGAAAATCGTGTTTCGGGTTTATTTTCTTACCAAAATTCATTAATAGAAGCAATAATTTCATGCTTAACGAATCTCATAATTTCATGGTTATATCCGTTGATTTCAGGTGTTGCCTTGGTGGACATCATGTGATACGTTTTGGGGTTTTTGGGGGAGTGAGCTATCAGATACGCCCCACCTTCGAATTTATTTCCGTTGATTTCAAATTATTAAACAGTGATTTAAAGTAATTATACGTATTCTCGCATTGTGAAGTTCAACTGTCACTAAGCGATGACACTTTACGATGGCATCGTTGTTGCACACTTTTCTGTTAGCGGGATCTTCTTTCGCTGAGCTCATGGATGAGTGACGTTTTGTCACCGTGATAGGCAGGAACTACGAACCGAATAGACTGGTTATTCAGTTTTTATTTGTTTTACGCTTTCTTTTAATGCTGAGTTTGCAGATATGGCGGTTGATGTGTGCGAAGAGCAGAATCTATGTGAGAAACAGTTGCATGATGGACGCACATCCCGAACTTCTACTCTCCATGCGTACAGTTCTCTTCGACTGGATGATGGATGTGTGCTTTTTCTCTTCTTTTTGTGCATTAGTTCGGCGCTTTTAGAGATTTAAGCAGTTGCTCCTTTCACATTTGGATGAGAGAAAACTGTTTTATGCTGCGCTGTAAAAATACATATTGTCTATGTTTAGATGATCGGATCAACCTGATTCATTATAGGGCCAAATCTTCCTTCTCTCATTTTCAGGAAGTTTTTTGCGATTGTCTGTCTAGTCTCATTTTTCACTCGACCCCTAATCACTCGTTTTTTGTGGTGGCAAGGTCTATGATGTGGCTTTGGTGTTTGTATATGATGCTGCTGATGTGGTTGTTTGTTCTTTAAGCGGAAACACATTGAAGGTTTGTGAAGCGGAAAAGTTACACAGAGAGACTTTCTATCTCTCAATGGAATATATCGATCGGTTCCTCACGTTTACCGAGAATTTACCCTCTTCGAAGTTGCAGTTATTCGGCACTGTTGCCATTCACATCGCATGCAAAGTCGAGGTTTCATTTCCTTGTTTTCTTCATCTACCGTACTGGTCGCTTTTTGTTTCGTCTTGCTGGTTTTGCTATTGCGACTAATGCTATTTTTTCTTCTCGTTTTTTTTTTTTCTTGTTGTGCGATTATTTTTCTTTATTGGTGCAAACGTTTGGGCAGTGTAGCTTATTCGACAACATAGAGGGCGGAAATTACCTTGTTGTTTCGTCCACTTTTGTGGACGGCGAGTTCTTCTTTAGCTTTCAATTACTACAGTTTTCGTACTGCAAATCAAATGTTTAACAGTCTAACGTTTTTCGCTGTTACGACTCACGAATTCTGAGTCTAGTGAGATTTTTTAAAATGTGACTTTTCAGGAGGTGTATCCGCCAAAACTAAAAACCCTTGTCTCCTACACGGATGGAGCATGCGACACTGATGAGGTGCGTGACGCCGAGCAGATTATGCTTAAGGTCAGCTCGTCTTATTTACATTTTAATGCCATATTCCTTCGACTCTGTGTCACTGACTTCAACCGTTTAGGAGAAAATACCCTCTTCCCTCTCTTCCTTCCTCTTACAATGTGACTGCAGCATAACCTGTTGAGGAAAACGTCGCGTTATACCGCTAAAGCTACCCCCGTCTCTTCCTTAAAAATATAGGATGTACTCTCAACCCCCTGCGATTCTATTCGAAGTTATTCTTTATTTTTTTTATTTTTATTCTTTGCTTGCGTTTTATCATAAGTTTTTACCTCAGGGAAGACTCTTACAAGCTGCGCTTAAGTGGTCCGTTAGTTGAAGGGAGCATTTTTTTCCAGCATATGCCCTGGCTGTTAAAATTCTTATGAGGTGGTATTTGAAAAATTCAAACATTTAAGGCGTTCCAATCGATCAATTCTTTGTTCGTTCTGCGCGTTATTTATCTCGTCGCATCGAATAAATGCTCAGTATGCACGTTTAAATATAGTTAGCCTAACACAAAAAGCATGTGTTAAGCTTTTACCTGAAAGTTTGTAAGTAACGTTTAGATTCGTGTAGTCTTATGGTGGCTGTGAGTATATAGCTTTCCTTTCATGGAGGTAATAAATGAAAAACGTTTGTATTACAATTCAGTATTCTTAGCAGCGGTCAAATCGGAACTCTGCTGGATGGCTTAAAACTAACCAGGTGTTAGTACAGGACTCACGTAACTGTGTGATTGGTTTGTTCCGAAACAGTGCTTTCACCGTCTCCACAGATTCATTAAGCGCAGATGTTGTATGCGTCAAGCTTTTGTCCGAGAGCCTACTTTTGCTTCCAGCAGCTTGGAAATGGCTTTTTTGTGCATGCTTATTTGCAAATTTAGAAGCGCCATTCTTATAACGAATGCGAAAGTCGAAAAAAAGGCGAGAATAATCCGAAGATGGAGTAACTTTTGATAAATTGAAGGATCTGTGTTGGTTGCTGAATCCGTTGACGGCAGTGCATTGGCTAGGTGTATATCTGCTGCTGCTGGGAAGAGTGGAGAACGAAAACGCTGATGAGAAGCAGTGGTATGTGTCAGAGGTCGGTACCGCTCGAAATATGGTTTATAATCTGTTAAATGATTCCGCGTATGATTTCTCGAAGGTCATGCGCACTACCTTCATCAACATGGCACAGGTGAGCACCGTTTTTCTCAACTTAAGAGCGTGTTTACCCTGGATCTGTCATTGTGGGGCAACTAGCCTGCAGC
>JPKZ01002041.1:25021-36579 GCA_000803305.1 Toxocara canis | reverse complement strand
GGAGGAGCGGGGGGGGGGGGGGTTGGAGGGGGGGGGGGGGGGGGGGGAGAGGAGGGAGGTGAGGATTGGGGGTCGGTCCGATAAATATGTAAAGATTGGCCTTTTGGATTCCTAGATCGTTCAGCGTTCCCAAGAGGAAGAGAGGGCAGTTAAAACCTGTGAGCCGAACTCGTATTTTCCTTGGACCTCGGTAGAGGCCGCCTATATCGGGATAATCACCAGTAAAGAATTTGCAATCTGTGGTGTTCCTGGGTTTGCTAAACAGCTTAGAAACCCTCTGAAAAGCGAACCATACTGGAGGCGCAAAGGTAACGCGGCTGTCGTTGCTGTGATGCAGAAGCATTCGTTCTGCATTTATCCATAATAGCTTTGTCTGAATCGGAACTTGTTAGTGAGTAAAAGAGATCATTTTGACTGCGTTGACGGCCTTGCTCTCTTTCAAAGGAACATTTTTGAAATGTAAATATCGACATTTGCTTGGAGGTGCTCGATTTGTGCATGTTAGACCCACGTAGCGTGCAGTACGATTACGCAGTGCTCGCGGCTGCTGTATTCTGGTGCTACTTCGAGCCTGACGAGCTTATTGAAGAACTCACAGGTTTGAGCTTTTTATACGTTATATGGTTGCCTCCTTGGTTATATTATGTACACTTTAATGGCTCACTTTATTTCATCACTATTTAGCTCTGTCCTAGTTTTAAATGAGATTTGCTTGAGTTGAAAGAAACATGGATATAGCAATGTTGACACCGTAGTATCGTGCACCAACATTCCTTAAGTGCATTATGCATGTGTGCAGTGCGATTCAAGTGATGTTTTTGAAAATTTCTTTACTGACGTTCATCGACTGAAAAATCCTTTATCTCATTTGGTTCGGACTGAGATGTATTTTGGTCTTTTTTGGGAACAGTGAATAACTACTTTGGTTTTACTTTTCTGGAGTGCGTCAAAAGTATTTCCTTCGCCGTCGCCGTTAAACGACCTTTCCGTCTCGACCATTTTATGTCCCCGATTTGTTTCATCCCTGTCGGTGGCCAGCATCTCCAGGCTCATTCACTGAGTGCTATGCGAAACATTACTAATGAACAGTGATGCCACTGTACCAAGATTTTTGGTGCGATACTGCACTTGTACTTCCCCTCCAAAAATGGTATTGTGCTGTACTAATACCACCCCCTGAAAAAACTGATCGTGCCGTACCTGTTATGCACTTGGCGGCCGAGATATGGTACGATACTGTACCAAGTATTTTGGCCCGAAAAGCACAATACTTATACTGTACTTTTCGTACCTGCGGTTTTTCATGAGGTGCATGAGTAAAAGAGCATAGACTACTTTATTCATAAGAAAAATAAACCAAAACTATGCGAGCCAACGACAGAAGAAAATGACCATTGGTTGAAACGACGAAGAAAGATACGAATTTAGCGAAAAGAGATTAAAAAATATCCACGGTAGAGGTGAAAAACAGTCGAAATACCTGTTTATTTTGAGTCGTAATGGAAAGCGCTTGAGCAAGTCACCGTACAGGCATGAAGCACATAACAACTGAAGAATGCATCGCATAACAAAAAGGCGAGATTAGAAACACGAGGAGGGAAAAGACACCGGACACTTGCAAAACATCGCACCCGCATAAACTGCAACAGTTGGGGAATGAGCCGCAAAACAAGAAGGCGAGATTGAAACACAGGGCTCAGGAAAAACACTGGACACTTTTTTTGCAACAGCACATACATATCTCCGCAAACGGCATCCTTAACGCGAAGATAGCGCTCCATGGCGCAGCAGAGGGAGTTCCTGCGGGTGCTGCAGGGCATTATTAGATTCAGCCCGGACCTTGCATGGAGCCGTCCAGCCGCTAGTTGTGTTTTCCTGAACCTTCGAACCACCCTTATCAGCGCATCGACCTGTGCACGGCTTCCGGATGCATTCAGACCGGCTGCCAGCGCTAGCTGCAGCGTGTGAGCCATGCAACTCAATCTTTTCGGAAATCGCATATCGAGCCCAATTTTTCTGTCCACTTCTTCGAGATCGTCAGTTTCGTCCTCGCCGGAATCAAACAGGTCACCGTCAGAGCAATTAGAAGCGTTGTCATCTTCGCCGCTTCAGATGCTTACTGCTGTTACCTCTTCGCAGCCTGCGTTTCCTGTTTCACCATGCAGCACCTCGTGATCATTTTTAAAAGCGAGCACTATGCGCCTGAGTCAGTTACCACTCTGTATGTTGAGGATTCGTTGATGCCCACGCTGTTCAGGATTTTAAGGTAGCCTCGTTTAATTGTCTGCGCATCGTGACGTCCGTTCGGTCTCTTCAAACCCAAAAGCGCATTTTGAGAGATTCGTCTCATACGTAATGGATCGTTGCGGCAGTGAACGGATCCTTGATACACTTTCCGCTCCAAATGTCAACATTGACCGATGCTCCAACAAAGCCATCCACTTCCCGCCCAATCTTCTCCTTTATCACTTGAAATGGGCCGTCCAAAAGCGAGCAAAAGCCTCCTCGGGAAGTGGGCAGGGCGAACCGCGGATTCAGCACGGCTGTATACACGCGAAACTCGGCGAGAAACAAGCTTAGAGAGACATTCGGTAGGGCCATCAGCTTTTGGCGAATCGTTATGCACCGTTTTTTTCGGCGCTATCCTGCGCTCGCTTACCCGACATCCTCCACGACTCTTCCAGCGTTGTCAATGGCGCATTCGGCTTTACCGGCTGTTTGCGATGGCTGAGTCAAAGAGATGGCAAAACGAACGAATCAAATCAAATAAATGGCAAAACAAACGAACGCCGCGAACCTAATATAAGGAACTAGATCTCTTTACACATATATTAAAGAACTATCAAAAAACTTCCGAATGGGGACTATCTTTCGGCCCTGTTGACATCGTCGAATATCTAAAATAGAAAAGTTCGGTCTCAATTTCTCAAATGGATAATTCGTCCCCATCAGTCAGTTGTCGAGACGCGTCGGGGACCAACGTTGAAATCTAAAACTGTGGGAGCGCGGTGACGCTAATCTGCATCTCCCGCAAGTGAAGTGCATTTTAAGTACAAGTACAGTCAAAAAATGGTACGATGTACTTGTACTTACCAAAACTATGCGAGCCAACGACAGAAGAAAATGACCATTGGTTGAAACGACGAAGAAAGATACGAATTTAGCGAAAAGAGATTAAAAAATATCCACGGTAGAGGTGAAAAACAGTCGAAATACCTGTTTATTTTGAGTCGTAATGGAAAGCGCTTGAGCAAGTCACCGTACAGGCATGAAGCACATAACAACTGAAGAATGCATCGCATAACAAAAAGGCGAGATTAGAAACACGAGGAGGGAAAAGACACCGGACACTTGCAAAACATCGCACCCGCATAAACTGCAACAGTTGGGGAATGAGCCGCAAAACAAGAAGGCGAGATTGAAACACAGGGCTCAGGAAAAACACTGGACACTTTTTTTGCAACAGCACATACATATCTCCGCAAACGGCATCCTTAACGCGAAGATAGCGCTCCATGGCGCAGCAGAGGGAGTTCCAGCGGGTGCTGCAGGGCATTATTAGATTCAGCCCGGACCTTGCATGGAGCCGTCCAGCCGCTAGTTGTGTTTTCCTGAACCTTCGAACCACCCTTATCAGCGCATCGACCTGTGCACGGCTTCCGGATGCATTCAGACCGGCTGCCAGCGCTAGCTGCAGCGTGTGAGCCATGCAACTCAATCTTTTCGGAAATCGCATATCGAGCCCAATTTTTCTGTCCACTTCTTCGAGATCGTCAGTTTCGTCCTCGCCGGAATCAAACAGGTCACCGTCAGAGCAATTAGAAGCGTTGTCATCTTCGCCGCTTCAGATGCTTACTGCTGTTACCTCTTCGCAGCCTGCGTTTCCTGTTTCACCATGCAGCACCTCGTGATCATTTTTAAAAGCGAGCACTATGCGCCTGAGTCAGTTACCACTCTGTATGTTGAGGATTCGTTGATGCCCACGCTGTTCAGGATTTTAAGGTAGCCTCGTTTAATTGTCTGCGCATCGTGACGTCCGTTCGGTCTCTTCAAACCCAAAAGCGCATTTTGAGAGATTCGTCTCATACGTAATGGATCGTTGCGGCAGTGAACGGATCCTTGATACACTTTCCGCTCCAAATGTCAACATTGACCGATGCTCCAACAAAGCCATCCACTTCCCGCCCAATCTTCTCCTTTATCACTTGAAATGGGCCGTCCAAAAGCGAGCAAAAGCCTCCTCGGGAAGTGGGCAGGGCGAACCGCGGATTCAGCACGGCTGTATACACGCGAAACTCGGCGAGAAACAAGCTTAGAGAGACATTCGGTAGGGCCATCAGCTTTTGGCGAATCGTTATGCACCGTTTTTTTCGGCGCTATCCTGCGCTCGCTTACCCGACATCCTCCACGACTCTTCCAGCGTTGTCAATGGCGCATTCGGCTTTACCGGCTGTTTGCGATGGCTGAGTCAAAGAGATGGCAAAACGAACGAATCAAATCAAATAAATGGCAAAACAAACGAACGCCGCGAACCTAATATAAGGAACTAGATCTCTTTACACATATATTAAAGAACTATCAAAAAACTTCCGAATGGGGACTATCTTTCGGCCCTGTTGACATCGTCGAATATCTAAAATAGAAAAGTTCGGTCTCAATTTCTCAAATGGATAATTCGTCCCCATCAGTCAGTTGTCGAGACGCGTCGGGGACCAACGTTGAAATCTAAAACTGTGGGAGCGCGGTGACGCTAATCTGCATCTCCCGCAAGTGAAGTGCATTTTAAGTACAAGTACAGTCAAAAAATGGTACGATGTACTTGTACTTCTCTCCAAAAAATCGGTACGATACTCTGCTTGTAACACCCCTTGGAAAATCACACTGCTGTACTCATAGTATACTTGCGATTTTAAATTTGGCACAATACTGTACTATACTTTGTATAAGTACAAGTACAGTACGAAAAGTATCATAGTTTTTGGTACGATGGCATCACTGCTAATGAATAATAATGCAACGCCTAGTGAATAAAAAGTTTTTAAATTTGGGCGACGCGCTCGCTCCAGTTCTTTAACATTGTTAGATTCAGCGACGCTTTTTGTGATGGTATACAACGGGGCAGTTGCGCTTAGCAAGTCGTTAAACACTTTACAATCGAGAAGATAATTTCCTGTATACAAGAATTTTCTCAATAAATGCAGTTTCTTACACGTCGATGACTGTTAAGGGAGCAGTGATGAAAATAGATGATTGAAGGTTTCAAAAGCAGCGAACAGTCACGGTTTTATTTGCACTTCTTTCAGGCTTCCAAATGGAGCAGCTCTGCAGCGTGTGCACGTTTGTAGAGCCCTATGCGTGTGTGTGGGAAAGACGACGTCCACCGGGTCATCCACTGCCTGCGTTCGAAGGTGTCGACGCTAATGACTTCCACAATATTCAGACGCACGTCGACGACTATGACAGTTGGATGGTATTCTTTTAATTTAAGACTGTGTTGCTCTTGACAGACGAACCTTATGACAGTTGGTGCTTTTTTCTTCGATGCTATTTTATTGATCACTTTTCCATATGTCTTTACGGAATTGAAAAGAACAGTGAAAAAGCCTATTGTGGGGATGGAAAGGTAGGGTTGACCGTTGAATATGATGACATATGATGACCGTTGAAATGTAAAGGCACTAAATTCAATTAGTAAACTGGAACTCGGAGATCACAAGTTTGTTTATTGTTTATTGTTGACGCAGTAGTTGCCTGTTCTCGCTGCTTTTTAATTAATTTTTCGGTCAGCTCAGTTAGCTGGCTTATGGTTTTGGCCTGACTCGCAACCGTTACCAATAAGCGTTCAATTATATGCTCCTGCAGCTCGATTTTCGCCGCTTGTCGCGCGGCCGTCGTTTGTAAATTTTCCTGCGCCTCCACCATGGTCGCCAAGAGAAAAAAACAGAAGCAGATAGAGTCGACCGCTCACGAACCGCACAAACACAAACAAGTTTGAATCCCGTATGTAGATGACTGTTCACGAAGTTGAGGGAGAGAATAAAATTACTCTTTTGTAGAGCAACGTTCAAAAACGATCTATGTCATGAATGGCTGTTGCGATTTCAGAAGGAGGCGGAGGAGATTCGAGCCGAAATGAGTCGTGCAAACGAGCCGAGGCATAAGAGGGTCAATGTTGTACAGTCTGCGCTGCCTCTGCCACAGTTCTTATCTTCGAGACCTCTTATCGAAATGCAGAACTCTCCCACCGGTTCGCCAACGGAACAATTACATGAGATGAGGCCCTGAAAGGTTTTACGTCATATCAGGCTTAATTCGCAATCGAGATCGGACCGAATTCACCGAGAGGTGCTCTTAAATGGTTTTTATAACTCGCCCAGTCATGTATGTGCGTCTCAGCCGTTTTTCCGAAGCGTACAGCCGGTGTTTCTCTGTTTTATTTAGCTGTTTGGTGCAGAACTGTATTTTATAATACGTTTTAATATGCAGTAGTGGATCTTTTTTTAAATTACGGTTAAGCCCGCCTCCGTTTCTTTTGATAAAGCAACAGTGAAATATTGGCTTCCGGATTTTTCGGAAGAACGACCGCATAATTTCATCTTATATAACTTGAGGCTTGGAGGTGTTGCATACACTGTTGGCGTTTTAAAACATGCATTGCTGCATTATATTTTGTTGTTTCTTTGCGCGTTCCTTGAACTGGTTTAGACAATTCTCATTGCTTTTTATTCTGTGCGAAACATTCCGTCGAGACGTTTTTTCCATGTTTGGAACTCGCCTGTTCGTGAACTTTGGCTTATATCTATATTTGCTATTGGTTGATGTTGCTTCGTTTTGTTATTTTAGCGATGCTGTATAGTGAAGAATAAGTGATCTTTCGTTTGACTACATATGTGCTTGAAATCATAAGAGGCACGGCGTTTTTTAATCTCGCACGGGCGTTTTCATGGTACAGGTGTTTGATTTTTGAACTGTTTGCTCGTGCCTACTCGGAATAGTGCTTTCCTGTTTATGTCTTTTGCTCATTCCTACTTTAACTGTATTGTACCGTTTGCTTATAGATTCTCTCACGTGGTCTCTGTCTCTTCCTGTCTTGGCTCCATCGCTTCCTGACGGATCTAGGTTACCAGTCCAAAATTGCTTCATTTTACCGTGGTAACTGCGATGAGCAGTAGTTCTCATTTTCTTTCCTAAGTTGTTCACGTGCTTCCCTCAAAACGCGAATTCTCGGCGCAGATTCCTTTCGTCTTTTTTTTTCTAACTGCTGTCCGTTGCAAAACTGTCGTATGATGTTGATCGATGAGTTCGCTGAATATACTTATAAGTGCTAGATCGATCATTTAATCGTCTTGCGTTGCGGACCGTAGCTTGTAATGTTTCAACGCGCAGCGTTCGTTATCTGTGGCATTTCGTTGTTGCATTGGACGTCTTCATGTTTACGCGAACTGGAAAGCTGTAAGGCAGCCAATAGCCCTTTTTTGCGTAAGAAGTAATTGGCAGATTCAGTTTTGTAGTTTTTTTAACCAGCTAATCTCTTGCTACTCGCGTTCCTATCTCGAGAATCCAACCACTTGCAATGATGCCTCGCTTCACTTACTATTTTCTCTCGCCTCATTTCGGATTGTATTGCTTTTATTTTTTGTGCCTGTTATCCCTTCACCGACTCTGATTTTTCATAAAAGTGATGAGAACTTACGCACCGAGGTAGCACCAGAAGACTGCCCAATCAGTTCCTCTATCTTCGTTGGCTTACTGAAGAGTCGCACTGTTTTCTTGTTTAATGTCAAGGAAGCGTAATGTCCGCATCCTTAAAATCATGGTTTTTTAAACTGTTTTTTTCATTAGAATGCGTTTCATCGTATGCGTTTTTTTCAGACGGCCATTACTTGTGACACCTTTATTCGCAGTTTGTTCCTTGTCTTCTTGTATAGCCTGAATAGTTCTATGTATACGCCTTTTAAGGTTACGTACATTTCGTCATATCTGCTATAATTTTAGCTGAGTCGATTGTTACAATGGTGGTGTTAAGATCATCTCCTCTTCGCTGATAAGCCGGTAAAGTTAGCGCAAATCTGGTGCGGTTGATCGTATGCCAACGATCATTTCGACTATAACTTGCCGTTGCTTTTAATTTCAGATATCTACATTTTTGCCATTTATTTTTAACGTTTCTACATCTTTTGAACAGGGCAATTAAATTGGATTTGTAGCAACTTTATTGTTGCAGTGAGTAACGCTCACACCCTACATATGTGTTCGCGCAGTTTGAAAACTACCCAACCACTGTGCATCATAGTTCAAAATGTTTTTTGGATTTAGATTGTTTATTTGACGTTAATGTCGTGTGTTTGCGTTCGTATATATTGTATATTTAATTGCGCTTTTTGTTCCTTGTCTTCTTGTATAGCCTGAATAGTTCTATGTATACGCCTTTTAAGGTTACGTACATTTCGTCATATCTGCTATAATTTTAGCTGAGTCGATTGTTACAATGGTGGTGTTAAGATCATCTCCTCTTCGCTGATAAGCCGGTAAAGTTAGCGCAAATCTGGTGCGGTTGATCGTATGCCAACGATCATTTCGACTATAACTTGCCGTTGCTTTTAATTTCAGATATCTACATTTTTGCCATTTATTTTTAACGTTTCTACATCTTTTGAACAGGGCAATTAAATTGGATTTGTAGCAACTTTGTTGTTGCAGTGAGTAACGCTCACACCCTACATATGTACGCGCAGTTTGAAAACTACCCAACCACTGTGCATCATAGTTCAAAATGTTTTTTGGATTTAGATTGTTTATTTGACGTTAATGTCGTGTGTTTGCGTTCGTATATATTGTATATTTAATTGCGCTTCCACTTTCTATCGTTCACTTAGATTGTTTGATTCTTTGCAAATCACTTCCTGCCATAAAAATCTTGTTGTTGTTTTCAATTGTTGCATAGTCAGTCTTTTGAATTGCTGCTTTGTTAGCAATTTGTAGAAGTGCGCGGAAGAACTGGCCGAATGCTTTTGCAATCGTCAGCTTTGCACATTGAGATTTACCGAGATCTCCTCAGGAAGCATGAGGGCGATTGTTTCGCGAAAACTCTACAGGTCTCGTCGGCATCAGTGGACAAGGATCTCCATGCTAGCTTCCTCACTAAAATTTTTAAGGAGTGCAGATTTTCCGATAGCTTTTTTAAAAATTACTTTGCTTAAGAAACGTGCGAATGTTACTCCTATCCTGTAAGTTTCACTGTATTTTAGGAGCGTGGCATCTACAGCTGTTTGGTCAGTTGAAGATATTGAATTTGACTGAAGGTCATAATTTATAACTCAAAAAGAACCAAGTGCAGCGAAAAGCTGTTTGGTCAGTTGAAGATATTGAATTTGACTGAAGGTCATAATTTATAACTCAAAAAGAACCAAGCAGTTTGCAGCGAAACCTAGCACGTAAACAAATGGTTGTCTTATGCAAACAATGGTAGTTTCGTTCAGTTGGTTTCGCCACTTCTACACTACGTAAAGCAAAAGGTACATCGAGAAACTAAATAACTCACATTTACGGCATGACTGACTTCAGTGTCCTTTTTTTTTCCAGTTTGCCAAGAGCGGATGTTAGAAATTGTGAGCCACCGCAGAAAGCAAGTATAGCTCGTTGACGAAAATCTCTGCCTTTAATGGCAGAAGAAGTCCGGATATGCAGACAGCCGAAAACAGCAGTTCACGAGTCACCAAAATGGAGTACCTATTTATGGAATTTCTAACTTGTGAATCACCATCCGACAAAATTTGGGAGCTATCGAAGCAAACAATGTGGACACTACTAAAAGCGAGGATTTCAGGGTCAGCGAAAGATTTCAGGTGGTTAGTAGGCCGTCAAAACTTTGTGATATCTGAAAACTTTAGCCTACGCTAGCAACCTGGGAGACGTTAGAATTCAAAAGGAACACTTGATAAGGGCAGTCGTGGAGGGACTATGCTCTGAAATAAGTGCTTGTCACTAGAGTGTGCTGCTAGTAAAATTGCTTCGATGTTTACCGAGTGCACCATGTATGGCAACTTCCGGTCGTACCATTTCGTTAACCACTAGCGAGTAGCCAAAAGCTTTCCGTAGACACTTTGAAATTTATTTTGCTGGGCTCAGCTTAATGCATATTTGTCAGGAATATGCGGTCGGTTAACCGCTTATTGTAATGTGTGCTGCAGTACCGTGCAATGGGCATTCTACAAGACATATATGCGTGTCTTTTAAATATAACGCTTTTGTTGTTTCCTCTTCACTATTTCAATCCACGTTTTGTCGTTCGTTTGTGGCTTCTTAACGCTATATCTGGACCGTATTGTTTACGTCAAAACAAGCGAAATACTATTTTATTTAATTCCACTTTAGTGTGCGTTGCATCTTCGAATCTCTTACTGTCCCTCAACGCAGTCCATCAGCTGCAGTTCGCCTCCCCAGTGCGGCCTCCTAAATTCTAGTGGTTCCCTTGCGGACATTAGAATTCGCACAAGCTCGAATTCAATCCCTCCCTCATATTTTGCTTCTCTAGAACGCTAGTCCATATGAATCCTAAGTTCGGTCGCCTCTTGACTATGGTTCACCTTTGCGGTCGCTAACTGCCACAAGCTCTTCCTCTCAACCCCTTCGGCGGGGCTGGAATAAGTGAACCCCCTTACCTTACTGAATCTCTTAGGCTTTTCAACTGAAGGGTATACAGCACCTGTCTAGGGGGGGCGCTAGCTTACTCGGTTGCTTGAGCAACGCTAGTTTCACTTCTTAAATTGGATGGTCTCGCAACGATGAATTTGCAGTTTGTCATACTGTACGTTCGAACCTTGCAATTCTTGCCAAACCGTGCTAGACAGTTCAACGGTGGACGTAACAGCGGACTCTAACGGTATCAGGCGTTCGGTTCCGGTTGTCATTGTAAGCAGAATAGGTGGTGAGGCTGACAGCTTGGATTGCACTGACGGTCGTTGTTGTCTGTCCGCGAAAAGTGTTAATCATATTTGTCTTGCGGTTAATTAGTTTTCATTTCACGATCAGTTTTATTCCTCGAACCGACAGGTTGTTGAATGTGTAAAGGCTGTTTTTGAGGTAGCTGAATGTTTTGGTGCTGCTCACATTGTCACTCATCCTGACGAGGACCATGCACTTTTTTAATCTGCTTAGTTAGTGTCAAAATTTATATCCCAAAGTGGAGAATTCATGCAATTAAAGTATTCAAGTCTGTTTCTTGTAATACAGCCATTAAATTATTTTGCACCTGTGTTTCGGTTGTTTTTAAAAACATTTTCTATGACTTTTTTTTTGCCGCCACGTGCAGTAGCTAGCTGAGCATTGCTGTATCTTCTTTGCATGATCTAAGTTTCATTGAATGCAGGCGGTTCGAGGAGCAAGATCAGGAAGGATGTTCTTCGGCAGCTCTTGTTTAGCGTTCATCTTGGCTGTGCTTGTTTCTCAAGGTATTTTCTCATCTATTCAGCCACGTTATGTATGGACAAAGGGTGGGATATGATGAGTGAAATTAAGGGTCTTGGTTGTTTCAGAAACTGGGATGTATTTCCTTTTAA
>JPKZ01002041.1:1111-14726 GCA_000803305.1 Toxocara canis | reverse complement strand
GGAATGGAATCCTATCAGTCTCCTGTCGATAGAGTGAGATGCGACTATGAGGGGAGAGGGACGGAATCTTTCGTCCCATAATCAACATCACATCGCCTCGTCGCATCCATACGCAAGCTAGACAACAATGTTTCTGTTTTACAAACTGCGTATTTAGACGATGAATGAGCTACGAACGGACTATAACTTTGTAACTGAACGCACTTGTTCGCTGCACCACGCATGTGACCAGATGATGGCTCATCAGACGCAAATCGCAGCAGGTGCTGAACAGATTCATGCTAATCTTTATTATTTCACTCAGTACGAGAACATCATCAAGGTAATTTCTCTTTGTGCGTTTTTGGAGCGTTTTTTTTTGCTAAGCAGAAGGACGTAGTATGATAGTTAGCTTGTTTCAGATGTTTTTTTCTATCCTTATAAATCTTTGAGAGAATGTTCCTTTTGATTGTGATCGCGGTTTCATATGATTAAATTTTCAAATTTTTATTCGATTTGCAGTTATTGCCAACATGCTTCTTTGGTAATGTTGCGCGTTCGCCACAGGCACTGCCATCAGTTGGGGGAGGAAGGGAGAGGGAAAGAGAGCGCAAGAAAGTGCGAAGGGTGGAGGGAGGGAGAGGGAAGATTTCCCAAAGGGTGCATGAAACCAAAAAAGTTAAGGAGATGTTGAACAATCATAGTTGGTTTCTTCGAGTTTCGTAGAGGAATTTGGCAGTTTGTTTTTTTTTTTTTGTTTGATGAGGGATGCGTAATAGCAGGTGTTTATGTATGATCTGAAGACGTTCCCAGCTTCAATATAATGGTCTGAGGTAGTTACGTTCATGCGTATCTCCGGACTTTGCAAACGGCATTTGTGGAACCTTGCAAGCGGAAGTGAGACAGTATTTCGCATTTGACTGGTTAGCCTCGTTCGCAAGGTTCGAATGATTTGGATTCATATGACGTTTTTGTCTGCAGAAACTGACATCGGGTAAAATCTCTATAACCGGACAATCGTTCACTCAGCTTCTTGCAACGATTGACGAGTGCTTAACTTTTCTACGAGCGCATATGTACTACAAGGACTCAGCGCTGTATGTGGCAAAATATGAACAGTGCTTGTCTAAGTTGGTTTTGTTCCTGTTTCGCTGCTCATCTTACTTTCCCTTATGTTCGAATAAATCTATCTTACGTTTTCTTTTAAGAGTATTTAAAAGTATACCCTGTCGAATATCTCCACAATTTTTTCAACGGAATGTGGGAACAGTTACAGGGAAGGCAATTTTAATTTTGTTTGCACGAAATCAATGTTGATGATGAGACATTGTTCCATGCAGTGGCATAGAACACATGATGTTTAGTGCCCACCTCACAACTCCAAAAGCTAAGAACACTCGCTTATGTAACGGTTTTCGAGGGGGGAGGGGGGAGGGAGAGAGGGAGTGAGCAAGAGGTGCCAACTACCAAACTTCTTCCTTTCTCGAAAAATTGTGAATCCTATTTACTTCGAGGTCAAAATTTTTAGACGGTGATTGCCTCCCAAACTTAGCATTTTTCAACGTGCTGTCTAAGTCTTTTCCTTCGCTAACTACGATGCCTTGAAAAGGGCAACAATGATCACTATTCCCAGAAATGCGCTCTCGATTTTTTTTAAATGGCGTATTCTACTCCCGCCACATTGCATGCTTTATTGCGGCTGTTTGTATAGCGGGTGTATTGGGCATCTTCAAGGGAACGTAGGATGAGCGAAAGCTTTGGCAATTATGAAGTAGTGGTCTGATTTGAAGGGCGATGACGGCGATTCGGAGTGGTGTGATCACTGATCTACAGGCCAGTGCGGCCGCTGTTGCAGAACGTCAGACACAAATCGGTAGCATCATTTGCTCATTTCATGCCATCCTCATTTGCCTAATTTCATCTCTGAGCATCTCTGAAAACCAGTACTTTTTTCTAACCGCATTTTAGCTGTGGGGCAGTTACCGCATTAGGTCTTTCACAGAGGAGGTGAAAGTTGAAAATTCGGCTTTAAACAGTGCCACAACCAGTTGTGTCTGTACTTTCCTTTTCACATTCAGCATTTTAATAGCGATAGAAGGTGAACACACCTATGCATCCGAGTTCTGCCTTGTGACGAGATGAATAAAACGACGCCTGGTTTCCTGTTCGAATTTGATGTGGAGGAGAGGGGGACTGGGGATTTTTGAATTCTGTCTCCTCTGTTTTGCTGTTCATGTTTGCTGTTCCGGTTATAGACGAAAGAAAAACTCACGAAGGTCTGTGATTTTAAATTTCCCTTGTTTTTCCTAGATCCAGTCATTGCTTAGCAGTGTTGCTGCATCTGCATATTGCGGATATCCATTTATTGGGCCAATATATTCAACGTTTGCACTGCCCAGGTGTGCAACACACGTACAGCGATGATGATACGTTCGCTTTGTTATATGGCGTATTTGCGGCGAAGGCGAACTCGGTGCGTGCGGCGCTGTCAGTGGCGGAGCATCGCTTTGCCAATGTACCCGAATTTGAGTCGATGGCTGCCGACTGCCACCACGCCTACTTCTCCATTCGACAGCAACTCCTCACACCCATCGTTCAAAAGACCATCCAAGAATTGCTAAGGTCAGTGTTGCGCTTTTGCTCTTTATAATTTACTAAGATTCACTTTTACTATGTAAACTAAGCTTTGCCATTGTTTGTCTTACTTTTGTCTGGTAAAGAAGTGTGCAAAGGGATGCAAAGGCAGCTATAATTTCACCGATTCCCGTACCGATACAGCTGACAACCATGCGCACGCATGATTGTTTTGACCAGTTTCGGAACGCCTGATGGTCAGCCTGCTGGCGATCCGTCTGGTAAGCAGCCGGGAATCGAAATCTGATCTTCCCACATACGAAGTGGGAACGCCACCACTGAGCTACTGCCCGCCCAAAGAACAGCCTAACATTGAAAAAGTCATGAGGAATTTGGAGTAAAGTGTATGTTATACACTATGAAAATTGAAGACTGTAGTATGCCTTAGGAGGACTGGACGACGCGTCGTACAGTATAATTTGCGAAGTTTTGTGGCCCAAAAAATAAAAAAGTGAAAAATCTGAGCACAAAAAATCGCCTTAAGTTTCGTAGCAGCCATGAGTGTAAATAGTCGCAAGGTTCTCGAAAGCTGTCAGTACTTGCGGCGATAATTTGTAGATGAACTTTTCTTGGATACGAATGTGTTCCCCCGTCCTTCCCCCGCCCCTCCCCTCCCCTCCTCTCGCTCCTGCTCTAACCTCGCACCATTTAGCTGAGATGGCGTCGCGAAGATATTCAGCTAAAATAATGCGGAACTTGCAAAAATGAGTTCGTCAGTTGATCATGTTTTCACATCACATTCAAAATGTCTGTGCAAAGGCGTAGTCACTGCTGAGAAAGGGTTTCTTGCTTCGGTCTTCATTCTCTACTGGAAGCCCAACAAGTACTGAAAAGAATGATTGGTCTTTTGCGAAAATCAGTTCTTTTTTTGGCTCACTCTACATTGGATTCCATTTGCTTAGTCTGGCTTTAAAATTTTTGCCTCGATTCACTTATGTTAAAACTTTCCGACTTATTCTCCTTAATTCATATCATACAGATACTAGTCGCTTCATTGTCTTAGCTAAAAGAGATGTGCGGAAATTCTGTCACGAACGAGCTGTGTCGAAGTGACCGGGCATTACTGGCGACACCATTTTCATGGTGGGATTTCATGCCGATCCGGTGATAATGACCGCAGTAAATTCTGTGCACAATTTCTGTTGTAAAAGACCTTCCCGTAAAACATAGCGAATGCATCCATTTTATATATCAACAATGTGCTTTTAAAACGATAAATTCAGGTTGATAAATTTTAGTAAAATGTTGTGTACAGTATTTGTAGTGAGTTCGCAAAGTGGTAAAGTAAAGAACAGTTAGCTTACGAAAACTACAGAGACGTTAGAGTGTAGGTTATGAATACTAAAGAAGCGCAAAGCAAGTATAGTTTAGTTTAGAATTGTTCAAGCATTTGGCAACGTACATCTCATAGATGTGTGTTTCAGTCGCCATTCGGATAGCTCTTGTGCACTAACCCGCAACGGATGCGCTTTCCTGCTGCGTCTTTGTGATGATGAATTTCGCCTCTATAAACAGTTCTTCAACGTTGCAGGTATCGTAATCTAGAGTATCAGGGTTTAATGCATCTTCCGCTACATTTTACTTCACCTCTGATTATCTCTCCGACAACGTTTTGGCATCTAACAAATGAGATCTATGAAATCGCCATCATTTTGCCACACCATCGTTTGGTAGAGGCGGAGAGAGTTACAATTCGCAACCCGATTTTGACTGAGTTCTTAATCGGCTTGGGAAAAAAGGAAAAGTAGTGTGGAGAGGCGGAAAGGGGATGAGGGGAAAAAGTACTTGAAGAAAAAAGTAACGTAAGACCGGTAGAGCTGAATGTTTATATTGTAATCATGTACGGAAATCGGTGGTGTTAAGCTGGTCCCAAGATGCATTTGATTGTTTTCTTGCTCAGAGGCCGCTAGCTAGCCACATAGCTTAGCCTGACGGCTGAAAACGCTGTCATCTGATCCCTGCTAGCAGTCACAGTCGAGCTGATGGCCAAAAAAAGTCGCCAACCGTGCCACTTTTTACAGTCACTTGCTCACCTGCATTGTTAACAGCAAAATTTATTGGTATAAACGCTGTTCGAATTTTCGAAACGCTTTTCGTTTCAACGAAGTTGATTTTCTGCCAGAAACTTTTTACGGTAGTTTTTAGGAGAAGAGAAGTCGAGTCCCCGTTCACGTTCATCTTCGGAACCCCCCAGCTCGCTGAAGACAGTGCTGGCGCCATTCATCGTCTCTTTGACGTCATTCGACGATTTCATTGAATCGTTCTGTCGTCTGTTCTACGATGTGCTCCGTCCTATTATCGTGCACAACCCTCATCTGGAAACGCTCACCGAATTGAGCACTATTCTTAAAGTACATTTCATGTTTATTCGTCGCTGAAAGTATGAAAAATTGTCAGTAAGTAAATGATTAGGAGAGAGATAAATGAGGATTTGAATGGGGGAAAGATTAAGAATTGGTTAAGTTTCGGCCTTCATTCGCTGATTAGCGAGCAGACAAATCACGCGCAGATCGTCGTTGGGACGATGGACATAAGACATAAGTTAATTTTTCAAAACAAACTGGGAGGTTATCTAAATACTGGTTGTATATGGTTTATTGAGGGTGGCGTGCAGCTCTTACCGTGACTGCTGTGCACAATGGTTACGTACGTGTATTCTTGAGATGGGAACTTCACAATGGTTACGTACGTTTTAAACATTTCGTGTGGGGACTTTTTTTAAGCTAAATGCTGTCTCTTCTTTTAATTACTTTTTATTCATAGAAGCGTCACTGCAGGTTGTCTGTTTATGTGATCGTACATGAGCTCATCCCTCTTCGTACGCCCTTCGATTGGAAAGGGCGGGAAAGTCGCAAGCCGCAGATGGGTTTTGGGTTTTCACAGACGGCTTAAGAAGAACGTAGAAAGTAGTGGGAAAAGATAGGAGGAAAAAGAGAAGAAACAAATGAATTGGGGAAAAAGAAAAGATGATCACAAGTGGTATATCTGAAATTTGAAGTAGCAGCTAGGCTTCGAAACTGGGGCTGTTAACTTATCTGTGAAGTTAATCAAAGTTTAAAAGATCTAAATGCCACAATTGCTAAGGTGGAGATGATCGAAGAGAGATGTGGCCTGATGATGTCGGTACTGAACCCGCAGAGTGTTGTTGACCCGAGCTCGGTGAGTGCCGACTTCGAGGGGAACATGTTGAATCCGCGCAGTGGTTTCGTCCGCGTTATGCGGGAATTGGTTCTCGACATTGCCGAGCGCATTTTTTATCGGTCTGACTTAAAACTGTAGATAAGACCTCTCTTTTTTTTTGTTTTTTTCCTTTATTTCTCTAAAAACGGATTTGCTGCTACACTAAGAGTGATCGTAGTCTTGGAGGCGAAGGGAAGATGTAGGGAGAATCGGCATTAGCTGGTTGTCAACATCACTTTTTTCTGCGTGCATTGCGAAGATGAAGGAGCAGCTTGATTTCGCTTGACGGGATTTCAGCAGTCGGCTTGACGGCTGGGGTGCATAAGTGCCACGGATTAAATGCTATCACTTGCTTTCGAAAATAGTTATTGTTTCTTCTATATTGGCCGTGGGGCTCATTTTCTTATACGTTTTCAGCTTCGCCTCCATAATTCATTTGACTCATGGTTTCTCCAGACAAAACAAGGAAAATTCCTTTTGTTGCTTCAGGGCCGTTCTCTACGCTGAAAATGAAATTGCCAATTATCAACCGTCTCCTGGCGATCTTGCGTATCCTGAGAAACTGGTTATGATGAACAATATTGCTAAGGAGCTTAGTAACAAGGTAGGCATTTTCACCAGACATTTTATAAAGTTGGTTTTTTCTGCATTCTTGCTTTCTATGTAATGTGATTCTATGTCCTTTTTTTAGTTTATTGCAACGAGGATTTCGTAGACGCTTTCCGCTCGTTATTCTGACAGCGGAAAGAAGTATTGCCAAATGGATAAGATGCGTAGGAATAACGATTAAATATAAAGTTGCGTGCCATACGCGAGTGTTGCACTTTGTTTTGAAGGATACAAGTTGTTACATAAGGCGCATCACTGATCGTCTATCTTAACTCCTCATTTAATGCACTTGTTGCCCATGGGAGCAACGGCTTCATAGAACTTATTCGAATATACGGTTTTATAAATCGAACGACATCTACCAACTGGGTTACATCGTGTCGCATCTCCTTTATTCGTTGTCACTGGCTCCATTCCACAGTTAATGGAAACGAGACCGGAATCAGTGACTTGGCGCCGCTTTGGGCCCATCGTAAACTGGAAGAGGGAGCAATATGTGAGCCTTTGTGCGTAAGATAAGGATTCAGGTATTTAATCGGTGTGCCGGATTTGGCCACGCCATTCTTAGATATTCTTCAGTGTTAACCTGTGGACAATCATCGAAGCATTGCATTTTTAAACTTTTTTTTTGATTTTGAGGCGAGTGAAACTGCGACGTCGACGGCAGTGGCAACCTGTGCCGTCGATTTGAATTGTCTTTGGTATCCGACAGTTCGGAGGACGGTTATTTGTCTATCCAAGCTTTACAATTGCCTTTACGTAAGTCGTCCATTTCAGTTGCAACGCTTTTTTCAGCTTTTTTTCGATAACTGTAGAAGTCATTGTGTTTGAACACACTGGTCTTGTGAATTGCGCTGCACTTCTCTTTTTCTTCCCGATGAAAAATATGCCGCCTTATGAAATGCTGATATGTTTTTCTTAATCGTGCACTGGAACCGTCGCTAGTACTTGGAACCATGTTTTCGTCAGCGGGGCGAGTTACATCCGCTCATCCTAATTGGACATCTATCGATCACTTCCAGAGAGGAAGGTGACCCTAGGTACATGTGTATACATGGGTTTATAATCGGTTCGTTGCATAAGCGAAAGCATGCTGTTCAGCCGGGCGTTTTCGAATGTTTGTCGCGCGAGCTGGTGACCGCGTGTTGTGATTCGCTGAAGACAGCTGCAGATCAAATAGAGAAGATCATTGCTGAGAAGAATATGCGAAGTCAAGGCCTAATGCATTCGCAATTATTCGTCGTGAAGCATTTGTTGATACTTCGCGAGCAGACAAGCCCCTTCAGAAATTCGCCACCTGGTTCAGATTTTCTTAATTTTGTTGTTTTTATTGCTGCTTATTGCTGGTTCAGATAATTTTTGTCTTTATGAGGTGCGTCCCGTGTGATGTCGCTACTTTCAGCGACGTCATTACGTTAGCTTTTTAAAATGTGCCTTTTTCAAGTTATTCTTCCAGTTCCAATTGCAAAATCGAGCATACCGACATATTCGTTGATCGGAGGGTAGTGTTGGCTGTTTGACACCATCTCTGCTTTGTCAAATTAAGCCAAAACCGAGCAGTCCCACTACCCACATGCCCCTTGCAAACCCACTGAATACCGTGTTTCGGGCACCGAAAAAGGAATTTGTTGAAGCACATATAAATGCTGAGAGAGAGCGTGCGCAAAAAAATTTTTACGCTTCCTTTTCACGGTCGCTGAGGTTCTTTCCGTTCTTTTTTTCGGGAAAATATTTCTTTGGTATTGGCGGCCACGGATAGCCGATTTATAAAAATTGATTGCTAGGCGACTGGTAGCCAGAAGCTATGATTGCTTGCCGTGTTGCTTTGCTATTGTTATGGCAAAGGTTGGGGATTAAGGAGTTCTTCTGTCAGCACTTCTGTTCACCTCAGAATGATGAAGCAGTTGGTCTCTTCCCAACTGTTTTGCGTCCTCTGATCGAACGGCGTTCACTAGAAGGGTTCGTTATGCATCACCAGAAGCGGTTGCTTTCATTATTTTTTAGGAAATCTTTTTAGTAAGTCATCGCAAAGTGCATGGAAATTTTTTTCCTATTCGGCGGCAATCAAAGAAACCACGTAATGGCTCGAGTTTATGCTTTCTTTGTTAGCCTAGGTCTTATGAGAGTCACGTTAATGTTGATGTGGTTTTCAGCTGCTTCATTTTTTTAGTGGATTTAATTTTCTTAACGTTGGTTGCCTCAGGTGGAACGTGGGATGGGCAGGCATTGCAACGCGATTACTCTCTTGATCTTGGCAAGTATAAGACGTCTGCAGCACAGCTGTTTCATGATCGTGAGCACTGGTTCGACTTCAATTCGAAAAATGCGTTCCTCGAGTTCTTGTTCCAGGTTTCATTTCATCTTTTTATCTTATTGAACTTATTCTTTTTCATCGCCTTAATTAGCAGAATACGAGAATATACGAAATTATTTTTGTTTTACGGTGGAAATTTTCTAATTTCTAATTTTCTGCTGATGTATAGTTTCGGTGCTGTATGGCGGCAAGTGAAAATTTTGATGAGCGAAACTAATTGAGCTATTGCTAACCTATTCAGTCGTCATTTGGGCTTTGGAGGAAACAGCCAGTTTTCCGTGCTTGAATGGAAGATCATTTACGTTATTGTCAGCTTTGGTTTTACTTCTTTACTACATGAAGCTGTGAAATCGAATTGCGAGCAGTTTTCTTCTTCTCTGTTTGGTTGTTCGGCTTTAACTGCCTGATGCAAAGCGTGGCTTTTTCGATGTTCATTGGCGCAGCATCGTTTTTTTTGGGATTATTTTATTGAGGAATCTTCGTCTTGTTTCTTTTCTTCCACGGAAGGGCGGCATCTTGCGCACCAGTAGTTTTTTTCAAAAGTGTGACGTGTTTGATATGCTTCTTGTTGGTTCAGGTTTCGCCGGTTCTGTTAGGGGATGTGAGAATGAAGGGAAAAGAGAGTGACCACCAATTTACGGCTATCATTAGACACGTAGGAGCCATGGTGGAAAGCTCGATGTTTGCTTGCACTTTTTAAATAGTCCTTCGTTGTAGCTACTGGTAGGGCCAAATTGAATGCAAAAATACGAATCTCATGTGTACCGTTAAAGGTAGCTCACTCTTTGATAGTTCTATTTGCAGTTATTTAGGGGACTGAAAGGTAGCTAACACTTTTTTTGTTAGTTAAGAAGTATGGGGACTGGTTTTCGGTGCTTTGAAAAAGAAAGTGCTTTGAAAAAGAAAATCCGTTCCCAAGGATGGATCAAAATGATTTTTTAGGTGCCGATATCGGTATCCGAGCAGTTGGGTGATTTTCGGAGAATAATCGATGCTCGATTGAAATCGCATTGCCACACACTCATTGAAAACACAGCGAACATGATCATCATTGAACTTGCCGACTACATGAATAAAGTGGAAGAGGCTAGTGTCCTTCCGTTCTCCAAAACTGCTGAAGCTGTCCGACTTTATTTCACAGTAATTACTGAATGTAATCTCTATGGTTGATTGTAATTTGCCAATTGTAATCCCTGTGGCTTATAAATTTCGCGGTACTCGGAAAGAACGCATATGTTCGAGAGAGGGGCTAAACGGGAAAGGAGTTTGTTCATCCGCGCCAACTTACAGATGAGAATTCTTGACTGTAAATGACTTCTTACTTTATCATTCACACATATGCATGCTGGGATAGTGCTGGCGACACCTTTTGACAACTTATTTGTAGTTGTAATATTTATACTTGTAAGCTTTATGCAGAGGGTGGCTAGCATCTAGAGCTGTTTCTGTCCAAAAAGGGCCTAGATTCAAGGAGGGGCTTGTATTTCTGCGTATATCGATGAGAGAGCCTATATTCAGAGGGGCAAATATAGTAATGGCACTTTGGTCATAATTTGATTGCAAGACTGTTTGCTCGTAAAGATCATGCAAATCTTTGTAAGCCGTGTCGTAGCAATTGAGCCGAACAGTCTGTTGAATAGAGGCAAGTAAAATTCATCACCTCAACCCTTTCTCTGATAGGTGAACTGCCCCACATTGTCGGCAAACGCTCGATAAAACAAGATCATTGGTTTAGGATGAATAGATTGGATCATAATTAACAGGATCATTAAGTAAACGGAATGGCATAAATAAATGAGAGAGAGCGGCCGTATGTTCACATAGTTTACATGAAACTGAGCATCTCATACGTATTAGAGGGTTACGAATTCCTTACCTTCGTCCTTTGCATTCTTTGAGCAGTTCATTTTGCTTTGGTTGATAATCTACCTGAAGTAGCCTTTGTTTAGAAAGAAACTTCTTTCCACCGTTGCTTACCAGTATTTTTTTGTGAAATACCCCCCCCCCCCCTTTATGTTTAACTAAAACTTCAGGACGCACAGTTGAGCGTTTCGCCTAACATATCCATCTAAAACAGCGTTGTCTTTTGCATAAAAATACAGCCCGCTTTTTTTGCGTTACGTATGGGCGCGGTGCAACAGTTGTTTTTTTTTAGCTAGGGAAAGGGGACGTCGATATCGCGAAAGAACCATTGTTATCTGCCGCTAATATGCAAAACTTTGTGGGCCAAGCGTATCGCAAATTGACGCATTGCTGGCCAGAGGTACGCTTACTCCAACAGTCCTCTCGCAAATTTGTTTCCGTTTGTTTCGTTTTATCGTCGCTCGTATTGGTGCTGTAGAAGTGGTTATTTTTGGGCGTGTTTTTCATTATTATAAGAACGAAGAAGTCGCATATCCAAACGACAGACGGTGCAAACGTCTTAAAATATATGAATGGACGATCTGATGCAGCTGATTGGTTCTTAGCTAAAATTGTTCGGCCGCTGTCCTTGAGCTGTTGCTGTTTCTTTTAAAAAAAAAAGCGAAAATTCTCAGAAAGAGGCATGCATCACCTCCGCGATAGGTTGAAGAAGCGCTTTTGTGGAAGCCATAGGTTGAAGTTCGGTTTGAAGCGACGTATTTTGAGACCCTGTTTATTGCTGTTTCAGTTTTTGCAAAAATGTTCTTTTTCAAGTAGCTCATTGTAGGGTTTAGTTTTTGGGAGGGCAAGTAGCGACGAGTACACCTGTGAATGTGACCGCGCTTTTTGATGAGTACGTAGAACGGCGAACTAATGATGCTGTGTTTTTCTTTCACCTCACATATATTTTGCAAACGAAAAACTAGTTGATTCACAGAGGCGATCTGCTTCGTTATTTAGAGATGATTTCGTTTTAGATTCTATCCGCATTTAACCTATATATTGGTGCCAAGGATACGGAGGATATATTACTACAGCCGGTCAAGAAACGTATCGTCGACGTAAGTAAATTACATCTTTCTGTTTATTATATTGTTGTGGGGATTGCCCACTGTTTCACATTTCAACCAATCACATTCCACCGTAGGTTAAAACGTGGAAGGGACGGTTTTGTTACAAAGGAAAATTTTGGATGAAAAATGGATCTATTATTGTAAGGATCAGAACAGGTGGTAATGTGTATTTAATCGTTGTCAAAGCAAAAACAGTTAACCGATTACAACAAAAGACATAGTTCAGATAGGCGAGTAACAAACGAAGGGCGGTCTTTGCTGTGCCAGTGTTGGACCGAAGCTGTTTAGCCATGCCAGTGTTGTGCCATACTTGAGAGAATAAGTCAAGTCAGTCGAGTGAGTTATCGGGCTTCCAAGAAAAGGTGTGATACCTGCGTCCACTGCTTCAGAGAATCTAAATATGTCCGTTTCCTCGCCTAGCAGAAATCTGTTCGCTCTGAAGATTCCAGTACTCTGGCACAGCTGCCTCAAGTAAAGGCGTATTCAGATTTTTGCGCGAGCGAATGTGTTCGCGTCGAAGTTGTACGATGAAGAACAGAAGCAGATTGCGAGTGTGCCTCTGTCTGAGCAGATCTGGCTTGTGCTCAATGCAGCTTGATCCACTGTTAGTTGTTCGTTGGATTGGTGGAAGTTGTAACTGGTTGTAAAAGATCGCTTTGGGATATTTTGGCGCCTTATTTCGGTGCGTTGAAAATAGTAGTCTCAACGCCTTGACACCAGCAACTGCAAATTTTATATCACCTTTGCCGCGGAAGCTAATTTTTATTGCCAAATCTTGCGACTACAGGGGGTTGTAATCATTAATCGCAGCCCAGTGGCAGCTTCTTTGACATGAGGAATGGAGAGAACGACATTAAGTGGAAGGGTCGAGTTCATGTCAAGCAAGTGGCAGCCGTTGAAAATGTTTGCTGTCTCGCAGCGATTCAGCGTATGGACGGGTGAATCAAAAAGTTTTTACAAAGTGTTGCCGTTTAGTTGTATGAATTTGATTCAAAACAAGCGTTGTTTGAACGTTTCTGTGGGCATCGCTGTGCGTGCGTGCGACCGCTTTTGCTCATATTTCCATTCACGCCTCTGCAACATAGATTTGGCCCTTCAAGTAAAGTGGCCAGTGCACCAAAAGTGGCAGTTTCAAAAAGATATGACCGGAAATTTTTAAGGCAAGATGGGGGGGGGGTGACCAAGTGGGTTCCATATGGTAGGTGACAGTTGGAGTGGCGTTTGCTGTCTCTGTACTTGGAAAAGAATGGGTCCAAAAGGAAGCAGAGAATAGCAGTCGAACAGACCAAAATGAAATTAAGTATGCTTTTTTCGACACGGATCGGTTTGGAGGGAACAAAAAGAATCTAAAGAATGAAATTGTCGTCTTGGAAGAGCAGGCATGGCGGATTTTTGTCTAGAACTTTTTGATTCACTGGAATGCACTCAGGGCTTCATTTTCAGCGTGACCTGTGACAGTCTGTGATATTTGGAGCGTTGGAATTAACCTCCAGAAACCCGTATGTTCCATACGTCCTTATGTATAACGCAGTACCAAATATTTTCTTCTGGTGTCTGATTGGTGTTTAGTGATTATTTATTACGCTTATGGTTGATCTCGCGATAAGTATGCGTTAACCACCCGTTTTGGTTGTTTTGCCAATAAACGTATGAAGAAACAAACTTTGCCTTTTCTACTTCTGTTTGACAATTTGACACATCGCTCATACTGAGTTCACCTTTCCCCGCTCTGTAATCGATGCAGAAGCTAAATTTTCATTCTTGGGAGTAGTGATGCCATCGTTCCAAAAAGTATAACACTTTTCGTACTGTGCTTGTACTTATACCGGGTATAGTACAGTATCGTACCAAATTTAAAATCGCAAGTATAGTATAAGTACAGTACAGTGCGATTTTTCGAGGGGTGGTACGAGTACAGTATCCT
>JPKZ01002040.1:4017-32254 GCA_000803305.1 Toxocara canis | reverse complement strand
CCATGCTTAGAGGCATTGAGTAAGTAGAAACCGTCTTCACTTGCCAGTATAGTGATTTTTTTTTAATGGGACGCTCTAACTGATCTACTCTGTGCTTGATGGTAGCGTTGCGTTCGATAGTGTCCATTGTTGTCATGACCGCCACTTATGAGAAGTTTATACTGCGATTAAGTCGTGAGCGAATGATGGAAGAAATCAATTTTTTTTTTTTGAGTGAAAAGGTTAAATGATAAATGTTGAGTGAAAATGGTGCAAAAATTATTTGCAAGCAGTGTTTTGCGAAATGCTGTAGGTTGAGTAAGTGTAGAGAGTTTGTGGAGAGATGTAACAAGGACTAGTCGGTTCTATCTCCTCGTTCGTTGATTGCATGCATCATCTTTCCACATAGACTGCCTATTTCCAAAAAAAAGATATCATTATCTTTTCGTAAACACCTCAAAAGGCTTCCTGTAAATTTGAAACGGCTAAGAGGTTACAAGGATGAGATTTTTAAAAATTTCATAATATGTTTGTTGTATGTGATTCACATGAACGCTGTAATACGTCCTCTAATTAACCTCTTCGAGTGCCCCGTTATTCGTTGCAAAACCGCAAAAGCACATTCATTGTTCCACTTTATCGGAACTTATCAAAACCTTCGAACTCGATAAATGTTAGACTTTTTTTGCGGCATTTCCGTTACCAATTATTTGCTATCATTCATTTAATTTTAAAATATGCTATCTGAGAGAGAATGTTTCGAATGAGACAATAGTCTATTAGCTTTGTTTCGTCATTGTACATCTATCTCTGAGGTTTGTCGATAATTTTTTTGGTCATTTTTATATTCATGGTTGTAATTTGCTTCTTTAATTTCTTTCTTTCATGAGAATTTGCAAAAGTCTGAAAGGAAAAACGTTCTCTCATATTATTTTTACGTACGCTTTACGTTTAGATTTTTAATGGTTATACGATTATACTTATAGCTTATGTGATACCGGTTCGTTCAAGGTTGATATCTTACCAGTAAATGATAAGCAGTCATAAGTTTGGCTTTCGTAAAAAAAGATTTATTAAGCAAAGGAAGAGATCGAATTGGAACAACATTTAGACATTTCGCTCAGTGGCCAGTTTCTTGCAGCATACAGTTTGAGAGTGCTGATGTGCAGTCTCTGACAACTGTAGTCGTTTCGTGGGGGGGGGGGTTAGTGAGCTAGTGGTCCTGTGCCTCTGATGGACAAATATCGGAGGTTTCAACGACGAAGGTAAAATGCAGTCATTTCCTGCATTTTTGTGCTTAAAAAAAGAAAATTTATGGGAAGGTTTGATACAGTTGGGAAAGTTTTCTTCCCGATAAAGCCCAATCCGATCCGCTGTTGGGCCGTTCTATCCTCTGGCTGCTTTATCGACATTGTGGCCGAACTCTTAAACTTGCAAGCATTATGTATCGGTTGTACTGATATGATCAACTGCGGAATTGTAATTTATAAATTAATTTACAATTTATGAAAACTAGTGATTCTAATTTATTAAAAAATTAGTGAAAAATATTTGTTATAGCGACGACAGTGAAATTTCCCGTGTTGGGAATGTACAGAAAATGCTAAAAGAAAAAACTGATAGGTAACGGAGCAATAAAACTCAAATTGACTATGAAGCTCAAAAGGGTACGGGACTCAAAAAGTGGCAACGATATACTTAAATTTAAGTGGAAGTTATCTTTAGTTTCATTCAGCCTATTGAAGAATCCTTCAGCAAAGGTGTTCAACTTGCCTAGATTAGGAGCGATAAGACTATCCTTAAATAGGCGATACTATGGCTTAATCGCCTACCATTTTTGAAGAATTCTTTGCGCACGTTTAATACCACGAATGTTTAGGTCCAGATTCATTTCGCCGCTTCTAGTTGATCTTTCGCTAAAAAAAAAAAACGAATGAGAAAACATCTAGTTGATTGACTGCTAAGATGCGACTGGGAAAACAATCGTACAATCGGTACTTTAATGCAGATATAGATACACGACGACTTTATGTAGATACACGATGACTTTGTCATCATCCACGAGATTGGATGATTGTACTTCTGTTAAAAGAGGTTATCTTGCAGATCGAGTAGGTCTTTCGTTACAATCAAAAGAGATTTATGTAAGTCACGTGGAGAGGGTTGGCATCAAGTCTAGGTCGTTGGAGATAGACACGAGTATTGGAGGTTGTATGCAAGTGATAGTGACTTGCATAAATAGTGAAACGCTTTTATACGTTTGTTGTTGAAGAAAAAGTGTGTATATGTCTATGCCGATGTTTTTAGGCTCGATAGTTTTAATTGTGCACCTAGAATACCGCAATGAAATATGGCAAGCATATTCAAAAACACTTTGAGGATCTCATATGAAATTTGAAAACAATTCATAAATATCTATCGGATGAGTTATATAGCCCATAGAAAATAACTAGGCCAGGAAGAATAGGTCAAGAATAGGTCAGAATAGGTCAAGAAGAATAATTCGAAGCGAATAAATAGGTCAGTTTCAATTACTGCGTTCAAAATTTGATCTTATACGATGCAGAACGCTTCAAGCTACAGGCAGCATTCACTGGACGCAACTTAAAACGTGGATTTTTTTTTGGCCGACCGGCTAATGGGGAATTTCGGTGCGAAAATCCGAAGGAAATTTGATCTCATACGATGCAGAACGCTTCAAAATCCCCATTAGTCAGTCTTTTATGGCCGACTGCATAATGGGGGAATTTCGATTATTAGTTCCGAGGAAATCCGAAGAAAATAGATAACAACAGCGACAGTAGTTCTAATTTCACAAATATATTACTTGATCGCCATACAATTACCTTGGAGTGTTTGATCTCGAGAAGAATTTTTTGATTATGGGCTCAGCATCAGTTGCTTGCATTCTTAGCTCGCTGTTAAAACATTCGTTGGACCATATAATTGAGGCAAACGGTCGTTCTTTGATATTTAGCTGTATGGTGATAGTTGAAAGAATAAGTAATAAAAATAGTGTTGTTGGCAAACATCTAATAAGGAATCGTGAATAGCGTTTATTCGTGATTTGCGGATTTCATGACTCTTATTAGGAAGGAATATGCAAATTTACTGATTCTTTCTATGCGTTTTTGTTATGCAATTATACTATTAGAACCAGCATTATGAGATGTGCATATCGAACGCTGCTCCCATAGTAGCCGACTTTTCAATCACTTTTAAAATAGCGCTCCGCAAGTGAGCATATATGTAGTAGGCGGGATTGGCCTGAGGGGATTGGGTTCGGGTAAGGCATAGTCGTCTAGCATCTCTGTGTGTGCGCAAAATGTGTTAGGCATTGGCAAATGACGAATTTAAAATCATTAGGAAGGATGCTTGCAGGCGAGCCGAAATGCACACATGCTATGAGGCCGCAGCATTCGGCATTCGTGCATGATCCCTTCCTTACTTGTTGTTTTGCCTTCCTTACTCGTTGTTTTGCCTTCCTTACTCGTTTTTTCCTAGTTCCGATTATTGATTTGTTTTCACTTAAATCTAACATCATCAATAGTCTCCCAGTATTTGTATATATATTTTTTTCAAAGCATATATTAGTGATTTTTCCAATTGCCTTCCCAGGGTTAAGCTGTATGCTGGCTGCCCAGTTTGTAGTGGTAACTGTGTCACTCTTCAGCAGATGCTGTCCTGCGTATATGAATGGTCATTTAAATGGTCCCTTCCTATTTCTCTTCCCAAATATACCATTCTTCATATTGGTGAACAGAATTAACCTCGTTATTATATGCTTGGGAACATAAAATTTCCCTCTTCCGAATGTTTTCATGTTCTAGACGTTTTTGTTGATTCTAAATTATCGTTTAAGTTTCGCATCTACGAGATTATCAAAGAGACCTACCGGAAATGTCATCATCTCTTTCGACCGTTCAGTTTATCCGATTTTCTTTTTTGTGCATCTGCCTTCAAAGTTTGTTTGCATCATTTTCTTGAATATACTTCCAAGGTTTGGCCTTCATGCTAAAAAGATGATTGCATTCGTATTAAGAAGGTCCAGCGATTTTTTATCAGAATTGCTTCTTAAAAAATGCAGTTACAAAAGGAGACAGAATATTGCGAATATCTTAGCACAACGGGTCTTGAAACTCTCGAATTGAGAAAAGCTAAATTAGGCATATACACATTGTACAGAATAATCGTGTTTGGAATCATCTACGCAGACGGATCTTATTTTTTAAAAATATTTTTAGTTCAAATCGCGATACAACTTTCGATTATAGAAACAACACATGAGTAGCCCATGAATCACCCAAGAATACCTTTTAATTAATCGTTGGAACTCACTTTCTACCAAAGTTATGGGTGCATCAATACTATCCTTCTTCAAAGAGTGGGTGGGGGGTGGGAGGAGAATTGATAGATTTGCTACCTTCTCCGATAGAGCCGAACAGCCTCATCTCTTTCATTTATAATTGACTCACAACACCTTACATCTCTTCTGAGCCTACTTACTGTCTTTGTTTTCATTTGCATCGTTTCGTTTCTTTTTTGTTTTGTTTCCTTTCAGCTTCTCTCCTTTTCGATTCTTTGTTTCTGTTTCTTTATTGTTTTCTCATTTGAAGCTGCCCTGCTACATGCTGTATAAAGGTGAAATTTTTTGCCGTTAGAACTTGCTATCTTGCCTTCTTAGAGAGGCAGAGAGAGAGAGAGGGAGAGAGAGAGTATAACTGAGGCGTATTGAATGGTCGCTTGCAAATCCCAACGGATATGAAGTATATTATAATTTTGGGGTGGTAATATGGAAGATGATGTTGTTAGCTGCTTGTTGCGTTCGAGTAGCATCATCTTGAGGAGTGCTGAAATTTTCGAGAAAAAAAAGCGCTTGGAAAAATGAATAGCATACATTTTCATCGCTTATTGCTTTCCACATCTATCAAAATGGGACTCTATATGTGCACATATCGAAAACTTAAACACATATATAGCATATAAGTTTGAGTACTAATGCATGAATAATCTGAAAAAGTAGTGTAGATGAAGCAAAAGTGAATCCGATCAATCGTTCGACTTGCTAGGTAATAAGTTCAATATCTGAACTCTGTAAACAATAAATCAGTATTTTACACTGCACGTTCAGTACGAGTAAATAGTTGTTGTGAATTTAACGGAGACAAGTGGAAGGCGAAAAAAAGCGAATAAAAATATGACTCCGACTTCTGAACCAGACTCCGCTATAACCTTTTTGCGTTTTTATCAGAATTCACTCGGCCCAGAAACGTAGTAAAGATTAAGTGCGATAGGGTGAGTAAGCGGTTAAAAGCACAAATGAACTATTTCTGAAAGAGTTTGACTCCGGAGTTGCTCGCCATTTTTTTCTGCGTGATGAGGAAATATTTTCATAAACATGTAACGCTCAACATTAGTCTTGGTTAATGCTACTTTTACAAATAAACAGAGATCTTTCAAGCATCTCTTAATTGGTCGGGTAAATTTAGTTTTGTTGTCTCGAGGGGGTATATTTAGGTAAAGCTGAAATGTCAGTAACCAGAAGAACGCAGATTGTCCTTTCAAGCTGTGCTATGCAAATAGTGAAATCCTCTTTATGAACTGTAAGTTAAGTTAATGCAGTGCTTCGGAAAACAAATATCATTGTCTTCTAATTCGCTTGCGTGCGATGCGGTCTGCGCGCTTGGAGCGTTTTATACGTTTTCGTTAGACAATGTTCATGACAATGAGAAAGCTTTAACGATTGTTAAAGCGTTAAATATGAATTCTTGTAATGAAAACTTTACATTGGCATATCGTCATTTTGTAGCTGATGGTTAGTAAGTTTTTTTTAAAAGCAACATTTTAAATGTATAATTCGTTTTCCAGTTTTTTTTGCGTAAATTTTAAAAGCAATTTAATGTTTTGTGTAACTAGCCCTATTCCGGGAATAAGCGAACGAGCTTATCTATGCATTCAGTTGCGAATTTTTCAGTTAGAAATATTCCATTCGATAAAATGGTCCCATCTCAACTTTTGGCATGTTTAAATTTAAAGGATTTCTTTAAAATTTTGCAAAAATAACTGCCACTTGAAAGCTTAAAATCTTTCTTTTCCCTCTTACCATCACATGGCAATTAAGTTATCACGCGTCGTTGAGTCACCTTTTTTTAGTTGCTTGAGAGTTTTATGAATAAACCGAAATCTTGGAAATCAAAATTTTTTGAATACTCAACTTTATAAACATTTTCATTCAATTTCTAACAATCAATGAGCTCTATCATTGTTTGCTTTTTCATTGAATTTTTTTTCTGCTCATTATTTATCACATAACCGATCGATTGGAGCGTTTGAATTATATTTTTATAAAGAAATTATAGTAGGAATGCTTTTGGGAAATGATCACTTTAAGAATATTGCAGTCGTTGCATGAGCGAACGAGCGTCAACGTTTAAATCCATCATCGAAATAGTCGTCTCCTTCCTTTTACCTCTTCAGCATGTTTCGTCTGCGTTCGATACGCAAAAGAAGCTTATTGAAATGATTTTTATCGCTACCTACAATTGAAAGACTATCCGTACGTTTGCGAAACTTTTTGCGAAAACAGCGAACCGATCCTTCGTCCGTTGGAACGGTCCTATGCGGTGAAAATCTTCGCGAAAAGCATGGTATCCGTAGAGACTAGGTTATTTCTTTTAGGGAGCGTATGACTATTGTCAACAACGCAATTTTATTCGATTCTCCATCTTGCTAAAGATCACTCTTATTGCTTTTACCATAAATAAGAGAATGGGTGCATAAGATATCGTCTGTTCCGCCAAAAGGTCACAATATCTGGCGATAGAGAGTTACTGTTTTATAATCTTTTTATTATGCTTATTATACCTTCGATCAATATTGATCAAGTCTATATGATCTAATAGTTTATTGATTAGAATTTGTGAAATGATGCATAAGCGCTTCTTATGTACCGCTGAGAAAATGTTTAAAGTTATGGATGTAACAAAATACCTAAAATGCTCGATTCCGAAATGCTTTTTGCTTTGCACACAGTAAGAGCATATGGTGGGTACTTCGAATGGCTCATTGAACTCTTCTTTCTTTAATTTGAGGTTCCCTCTCGTTTTAGGTTACTTGCTTTAATTAAATTTGCCATAATATTTCTTCCGTCTTTTTTTTTCTGAACTAACGATTTAGGAACTTTTCGTAAAATTTCTCTTAATTATGCAATAGCTGCCAGTAAAATGATTAATATCGAAAGTGACATATAATTGAACCAAATATTAACCTATGTTGACTGCTATGTTTTTCAGAAGTGGTTTTTCTTTTCCGCTGAGAACAAACTTATTTGTGAGATTATCGAACGATGAAATGAAAAAAAAAGTGTTAGAACTTTGTATGAGTTGAAGGATGCAGAGTTTTGAAAAAAAAAGCTTTTGGTTTTAAGCGGCTTAAATAAAATTTTAAGCATTGTGTCATCGCTGAATGCGTCATATCGTATCAGAGGTTTTGACTGAATTTTGGTGCATTTTGCAACTTTCATATCTCAGAGGTTCCAAAATTCATAAATTCGTAAATTTCACGCTTCTACAGGTGAACATATTCTTAACTTTAAGCTAAAATGTAATCGTTAAGCTATCTTTATGCAAAGGGATGCAAAGGCAGCTGTAATTTCATCGATTCCCGTGTTGATGCAGCTGACAACCATGCCCACGCATGATTGTTTTGACCAGTTTCGGAACGCCGGATGGTCAGCCTGCTGGCTGATCCCCCTGGTGTGCAGCCGGGAATCGAACCCAGATCTTCCCGCATACGAAGCGGGGGCCCTACTACTGAGCTAATTTCATCGATTCCCGTGTTGATGCAGCTGACAACCATGCCCACGCATGATTGTTTTGACCAGTTTCCGAACGCCTGGTGGTCAGCCTGCTGGTGATCCATCCGGTAAGAAGCCGGGAATCGGACCCAGGTCTTCCCGCATACGAAGCGGGGGCCCTACTACTGAGATATTGCCCGCCCAAGCTATCTTTATAATACATATTTATCATAGCGCATCTTAGTTGAAGCCGTAAGACTCACAGCTTTTATCTTGCAAAAGGTGTTCGATCAATGTTCTATAGATTAGCTCATAACACACTTCACAAACGGTGTTTTTTTGTCTAATTAAGATATGAATGGCCGCATAGCTGTGAAATAATTAAATCTACAAAACGTACTGATATTCGGTTCATTGCAACGCTGAAAAAGGGAAACATCTATTGCGGGGGGGGCTTCTATTAGATGTTGTACGGTATATGCATTGATATCATTTTGTTTTATGTCGCTTCGCTTTCTTAATTTTTGAAATGTAAACGGCAATAGGATAGTTTCTTCATTCGAATATAGGATATGGATATGTGTGTCGGAAATGGGCAGCCCTGGAACATGCTTAGTATATTATTGTTCGCAATTGGTGCGCTTTAATGAACCACTGATGGTAATGCTGATGATTAATTGAGGTGCTGGGCAGTGATGAGAAAAGCAAGTACCGTATCATGTGCGGTATAGTTCGATCGACATAGCACTTGCTTTTCAGCGGAGGACAATTATTTTCCTCGACATAGCCCACTCCCTTGAAAGTAAAGTAGAGTTCCATACTGAAAAATACCATAGATCAACGAAGACAGATAGCCCATTTACCCAGTGTTCTCCTCTCTTGAAACATCGCTAATGGCATTGCCTCAGGGGGCATTAATCAAGGTAGTACGGTATTTTATTTGAGCGACCGTAATTGTATTGTTTTTTGCAGGCTTTGGAGTGAAGGCGAGAATGCTGTTGAGATTATGACAAATGATCACGTTTAATCGGCATGATAAAGCTATTTTTGTGTATTTACACGATCCGATTGGCTGCTACAAACACCACTGAACAATACTCTAAGTACGGAATACCACTCAATTACTCGTGAGTAATTCTTTCTTACTGTTTACTGTTTAGTCGTATACACCTATCTAATAGGCAAACTTCAAACTCCTTCCCGGAGTTCATCTCTAAATCGACTCCACAGAACTCAACTGTCGGTTGAAGACGTTTGAATCCGTATCGGGAAAGGAGTGTGAGAAACTCAACTTTGAATATCGACAGTGAGAGATCAAATCTGGGATGGTGGTGCGGAACTGCTGTAAAAGTAGATGACTCCGACTTCACTATGGCCAAAAAAGTTGGCTCCGACCCTGACTCGCAAGGAATCGATTCCTACGCCAAGCGTAGCTGCAAAGTTAGGGCCGACTCTGGCTCGGGCCTCGGGATCCGGTTTCTAATTCAGCCTCCGGGGTGTGCCGATTCTGGAGCTTGGCTTTGATCACCCCAAGATCTCTTACAGAAACACGAAAGAGATAGGGTATATGACTTGGATGCAAAAACATCGAGAAAAATCAGAACTATAATATTTCATTTTTACTTATCAAAAGTCATTACAAAACGCAACAGAGAGGAGTGACGTTTCAAATCTTTGAGAAGTGTAATGTTTTTTTTTTCAGCGACTCATGCCTATTTTTCAGGTTCACCCCCAAAAAAGCACATCTGTCTCTTTGGTATAAAAAACGAACAACGCTCATAGTGCATAACATTCGCTTAGTACGTTTGGATGCGTGCATTGTGCACTTGGAAGAAATGTGTTTAAAATAAAGCGAGATGCTAGAGACGTTCTAAACGTTATAAATATGTTTCGTATCAGTAGAATTTACTGTGACTCGTATAAAAGATGTCAAAACTTGAGCGCTATCCATGGCTGTTTAATCCACAAACTGTTTTGTACGTCAGCAATAAGTCTATTTAATTATGTGAACACTTGTTCAAATCTATAGTATTTCAGTTTTTCGTTACGAGACGAGCCAGCAGAATTTATAGAGAAGCGCAGTACAAACGAGGATGGTATCGAACGATGGTGGCCTGGTAAAGATGGAGAGTGTACGGATGATGCGCTTGTGATTACTGAACTACTAAAGGACTACGATAAATTCAAATTGCCTGGCGGTACCAATGTGCAAGTTTCGGTTGAGGTAAGTATATTATCAGTTTTTTGGGCCATTGAATAATGCTCGATAAACGAGTATTTTTTTGCTTTTGAGGTGATGAGAAAGAACTTCACAAGCTTGAGGGGGGAGCTTTCGAACGTTTTAGCTGACGGTCTATAAATAAATCGCTTCAGACCTTCGCTGTTCTATCGGCGTGGGTGAGAGCAAGGGGGAGGTGAGATGGCAGAATTGGTCGATATAAGAGCATCGTAGTATAATTGCATCATGCGTTTAGCATGAAAAGCAAAAGATCTCAAGCATTCGTTGATTTTGTTGAAAGCGCATTTCTTGAGCGTCTGATATTTTCCAGTGCTGTTGTTTGTAAAGAGCCAAAATAGCGACGTTCGCAGCCAATAAACGAGCAAAAGATCCGGTGTTTTTGCGTAGCAGTAAACCTGCGTTTTCATGCCTTTCTTTTACTTTATCACTTACTATTTTTGAACCTAAACGGCCTTTGTAACATTCCTTGGCCTGGGCAGTCTGAATTTTTTTTCCCGAACTCAAGCAACTTGGATGAAGTTTCCAGGTCTTGGTAACTAGCAAAACTTCCGAATTTTTAGGCAATCTAATGAAAGTTGCCAGACCCAGATAGTCTACGTTAAATTACCGGGTTTGGGAGAGCCAGGTGAAATTTCTGAATGCATACAACCCGCATAAAATTTTCTAATACCAAAATAATCAATTTATATCAGAAGCCTCAAAAGCTTTTCTAAGTGTCATTATCATAAGCTAGGTCCTTTCTCAATTTTTTTGCCAGCTGTGTCATCGTTTAAAAGAAAAAAACATTGCCTCTAAGCGACGAAACGTCTCGAAAACATCTTTTTAACGTTTGCAAAATTTTGTACACTTACATTTTAACTAATAAAACTAGTTGTATATCATATTCATGTTTTCATCTACCATTTTAAAAAAATAATGCAATTGTAAACATCCAAAACAATTACCAAATCCATAATCTCTAAGGATCTTTTGAGGTAGAATTTTTTGATGGCTAGTTTTTCTTCCTTTTTTAAAAATAAAATTATTGTGCTTGGATTAAGGCTTTATGCTAAGCCTTATATAGTGGCGAGTGAAAACTCAATCCATAAGAGCATTCATTTGACGGATGGAAGATTGCGACGTGTTTAAGCTTTGCTTGCTCATTACTTTTTCATGTTTTATCTCAAAAAAAGGTTCAGCCTTTTTTTGGGTAGAATCGAATTTTTTAAGAATTAAGAAAAAAATTTCGTTTAACTTATTGCCAATTTTTTGAAACGATCAGCTTATATAATTCTCAAAAGATTTCACGCTAAATAAAATAGATTGACAGCCTGAAATAATGGTAACGGTGAGAATGTGAAAAGTGAGATAAAGGCGATTGGTTGATTTGGGTTTTTCAAATAGAAATTCACATCAATTTGAAAAGAAAATTTCACCAGCATTCGCTCATCTTAGACGAAATTTGTTAATTTCCTATTTCTTTTGCTGCAAGACTTTTCCAATTTTTTTTTCACACAGCCTATTAATTATGTTTGTTTTATTTTTTTTCTTACATGGGACATTTATTTCTACTTGCAAATTAATTATTTTAATTTGTAGATCTATGAGGAAGTAAAGCTTGAGTGTTCTTTCTCAACATATAAGAATTAACGTTGCAAAACTATACGAGAATTCGATAACAGTGCTTGTTTAGATGAAGCTAGGGTTAGTTCTAATCGATTTTAGTTGTTAATTAGTGCGACTGAATCGAGCATTAATTGCTCTAGATAAGCTTCACTTCGTTCATGGTTCATTTAAGTTGCGTGATTTTGTTTGGTCGGCACGAAAAGCTGCCAAGGTTTTTGGTGAGAGAAAAAGTTGATTGTTTAGTATCGTTTGCTGTTTGTTTATGAAAAGAAGTTTATGTTCTTTTGTTGAAGGCTTTGAGCTTTACGTAGCTAATCATATCACCTCCATTAGAAGCATTATCAATTGCTGGATCTAGCGCGGAAAGAAATTTTTAAAAATAGATCGTTAGTTGTCCTCATTCTAAACTTATCATTCGTAGTATATGATAAGGAAGTTTGCTCAAAAAAAAACTTTGCTTTGTCAGGAACAACGTTGATCACCATCTCTAATCAAAATTGTTTTTAATGAAAGAAAATTTCTAGAAAGAATTTTACTGAATTGAGTTTTACTGAATTCGTTCTGGTCTTTTGCGATTTATAATACTGTCTTCTTAAGTAATGAATGATTTTGTTCACTTAAGATTTGGGTGCAAGAAGTATCAAAGATTATCGAGATAACAAGCGAATTCGAGTTGGACATCTATGTAACCGAAAAATGGATTGATCCTTCATTAGCTTACGATCATCTCAATCCTTGCAAGAGGTAAACTAATTGCATAATGACCTCTTAAGGCAGAGTACGTCTTGAGCCACATTTTTTAGTCTTTAGGCAACAATCGGCAAGCATTATATTTAGCCGCCTTAGTCAGTTTATAACCCTTTTCAACTTACAGCTGAAGTGTTGACGAAGTTTATTCTCATACAGATTGAGCGGTTTTTGTTTTTCTTTTTTTCTCATATGTGTGATATCCACAATTAGTCGAAATGCTTTACATTTGATGGGTATGTCGTGAAGCGTGAGAAACGCAGACTTATCAAAAATGTTTCTTCATTACCTTCCAAACACATCGCTTTTCGCAAGTGCCGAAATATAATTTTTTAAGGAATATGTCCGTAGATGGAGGCAAAGTATTGCCGCAGATCTGGAGTCCACATGCTTGTTTTGTCAACAGCAAAGATGCGTCGATACACCGAAGTCCATTCAGTAATATTTTTTTGCAAATATACAGCAATGGCAGCGTATGGCATAATTACAGGTAATTATTTGTTGTTTGTAGTTGTCGAATTTATCGATCAGTCGCGTAATCCAAGAAATCACTGCGGACATATTTTCGATGCCTTTTTAGCGCTAAGCCGATTCATGAGTGGCTGTTCACGCAAGTGAGTGTTATTCTTCCAGTTTAGGGATGAGGTTGATATTCGGGAATCGTCTACATTCCATACTTCTTTGGACGATTTTATGGCACTAGCCGTATAGACAGAGAGATGCTTCAACAAATTTATGGGCATGATGTCGTCATACAGCGCCTTAATAGATTTTTTGCAAATATTCCGAACGGAGAAAATTTGAATTTTCCTCATGTCATTGGGAATTGTTAGTGAAACTGGTTAGTTGAATGCGTTAAGCTGCAAAGCGCGAACCGTTCCAGTCTCTGTGTTGCAAAAATTGGAGAAAAATCTCTAGGCAAAAAGAACTGGTTAGGAAGTAACCTGTTGAGGTTGGATTTATTTTAAAATCTCGATAATCCCTATTTAGTAAGAACTGGCTAGGAAGTAACCTGTTGAGGTTGGATTTATTTTAAAATCTCGATAATCCCTATTTAGTAAGAACTGGCTAGGAAGTAACCTGTTGAGGTTGGATTTATTTTAAAATCTCGATAATCCCTATTTAGTAAGAACTGGCTAGGAAGTAACCTGTTGAGGTTGGATTTATTTTAAAATTCCGATAATTCCTATTTAGTATTGTTCGTTATAGTCCCATAAATTTCTTATTTGGCCGCATAATTGAGCTCAACGGATATCGATTGTGCGTTTTCAGGATAAAGCTAACGGGCCCATGCTCAAATGCTTTACGAACATTTCCGATCGATCAGCAAAAGTGCATGCTTTTCTACGAATCTTTCAATCACAATTATGAGCAGGTTTTTGAAAAAAAAAAACTATTTTCTTAACTCTCTTGACGTTTGAATTGATAGCTTCTCGCTTTTAGAGGCGCATATCCTAACTAATGATGCTTTGGTTTTAATATGCGATCAGAGTGCATCAGGGATGGACAGATGAATCTTCCTTAGGGTGCAGCATTTCGGCTCTTTAAGAGATTGTCAAAGTAAATGGATAATTAAAACCATCGTTGAGGTTATGCTTTGTTGATCGCTTAAGAAACCGAAACATTTACAGCAAGGAAGTCCTGTCTGTCCCTTCCTGATGCAGCTTGGTCATTGCTAAAATCAAGCAGTGTCTCACCAGAACATCCCTTTCCCATTGAGCACTTCAAAATATTTCAAATAAGCCAACTTTTTTCAGTCCTGAGTGTGCGGAAGGGAGGGAAGGGAGCAACGCTAAAGATGAACTAAAGGTGAAGAGTAGATGAACTAAAGGTTACCGACCTATAGGTCACTGCAGCCTTCTCATCTTTCTCTCTTTAACTGGGAAAAGATAGAATTGGGCAGGGAGAACGGAGGCTACGAAGTAGGACCCAAGCTGTAAAAATACATTTTAATTATTGACCATTTATGTGTATAATCTTTGACACCCGATTTCGTTGTACTTATATAGCTGCTTCATTCACTTGTCGGCTTCGTAAACATAATGAGGAAGTACGTTTGGCGAAAAAAAAAAGATCAGGATCATCCTTTCCTAACAGAGCTTTGCACTTCGCGGTTAATAAGCACCATTATCGTTTCGCACAGGGTTTAGAAAAGATTTCTTCATTAATTTATCTGAGTCTCTTCCCATCCAAAGAAATACTCATGGTTTTGTGGAAAATATTTACTTGGCAGAGCGCCAAAAACAAAACCACAGTAACGAAATTTTTCGAAACTAATTTTTGACTGTTTGCATGTAAATTTTATGCTTATGTCGACAACTTCAGGTGGCAATGGAATGGACCGAGACGGCTCCTCCAATAACGATTTTGAAGCATAATATAACGTTACCTGATTATGTGCTAGTCGACTTTACTGCTACTAGCGTCAGAAGGGTTAGCCAACTTACAACCTTAATATTATAGCGCACGCTTAAGGGGTCAATTCATGATTACTGCGGAAGCCTCTAATAATCACTATTAGTACTTTTTATTACTTCCATCCTCATAGAAATCTCACTGCTCTTCTCACATCATAAATTGGAGTATGTTGTATTGGTCCGAGATTTGTGCCCAGTGTTGTAGTATACTTAGAGCTCTGTACTAACAAAGCCAGAGATATTCTCATGGAAAAAATATATTTATGAAGATATTGCAAGTGTAAAATTTTACACAGAATTTGGGAAAAAGCTTTTTTGCTTTTCACTTGGAGCAAACGGCAGAGGAGTTTGAAAATGTGATCGTTCGTTTTTTTTTTCCTCATATACGATACGTAGTCATTTTTTTATTCGCTTTGAAGTGTCGACAAGGAAACGGCAAAAGGAGGAGGCGAGCTAACGGCCTTTCATTGATCAGATAAACGTATATGCGAACGTTGCGGCTAGTACTAACGTATAAAGTCCAAGCTTAATGATTGACGGATGGTATTCTAAGGCGATTTTAGCTTTCAAAAGTTTAAAATGTGAATTGTTTTTTTTCCTTTTTTAGAATGATCTTCAAAGTATAATGTGGAATTATTCTAGGCATTTCAAAAAATTTTTTTGGAAATTTTCCACTTCAAGAAGGGGCTAAAATGCTATTTAAGAATCTTTCAAAGCTTGGAAGAGTTATTTTTCACATATCAAAAGGATGGCTTTAAATATGGATAGAACCTTTCAACGATTTCGAGCAGTTGAAAGAACGAGTTGAAGCCTTATATGTAATGCGGTAAAATTTCCAAGGTCTTAAAAGTTTAACAACTGAGTCACCGTGTAATTCCACTTTTCATACGTCACCTTTCCCGGGCATGCATAAGCAAATCTCTTCCCCTCACTATCATCTTCCTTTCTTGTCCTCCTACCCTTTCCTTCGGTTTGGAAGGGGACAGTCACAAGTCGTAATCTGATTCCAGGCCGAGGTTACAACCCGCTTCGGGAAAATTAGAAAGGAATAATGTGAAAAAGGAGAAGCATGGAAGAAAAGCGAAAAAGAAAATAGGGCCGCCAGATCCATGTAGCTGAAAGTTGAGGTGACAACTGAGTCCTTCAGATGTGAGTGGTAGTCTCAGCTACGTATGAAGATACCAAGATTCATAAGCTTTAACGATGTAAGCTCATTTCCTCAGTCAGACGCAAGAAAGTGGGTCAAATCGATCCTGAAATGTTCGTGTTATGCGACGATTATGCTGCGTTATCATGCATGCACATATATTAGAATATCTCTGCATGATTGGGGCGTCCGAAACAGAAATGACTCTCTAAAATATGCTGTTTCTGGAGGTTGCCGGAATTTTCAACTCTTCTATATATAAGCCTCCATCGCACTGGATTATACGCCTGTTTGAAAGGCTTGCACTTTTTCTATGCACGATTCGATATGTTTTCAGGAATTCAAACAACTTTTAAGAAAGACGTTCTAAGGATTTTAAATGCTTCAAAATAATCAGTGGTGAGACGTTACGAAAAGAAACTATTTGCTAATTAAAGTTGAAATTTTCGTCGACTAACGAATAGTCAACGCAATAAATTTTCGCATTTTTCTTCAAGCGTCTCCGATAACCAATTATTGGAGGCTTTTCGGGAAACTCATTTAATTTTTTAAGAACATTCGAGAAAAATAGATAATTGGTTAAACGGGTTGGATATTTTTCGCCGATGAGCAATCGTCAGTCGATGCCATGCTTCGATATTTCTTTCTCGATAGCAGACAATCGCTTTTATAGATTAGCGGTTTCCATCAGGAACGAGGAACCGATTTCTTTTCTCACTGAAGGGGAGTATGGTTCATCATTTTCGATAATTCCCGCAAAAATCGATAATCAATTCCAGGGGTTGATATTTTTTCCCACGATAACTGAGGAATTCGCTTAGTAGGTTCAAAGTTTTTCTTTAAAAAAAGAGGTCTAGGAGGCAAAAAACGAATGTTTTTAGAAAAATTACATACTACCTGCTTCTCTTTAAAGGGTCGCTTTTAAAAAAGAAAAAAATTCATTGAAAAGCTTTTCCCAACGTTTGCAGAAAAATCAGCACCAATAACACCTGTTCGGCAATAATGGGTTTGACTTGAATTTGACTTGAATTTTCAAAAAAAGCTAGCGAATTCATCTCTTATTTTGAATTTACTTGTTTGTCATCGTTTTCTTTTCATCGGCTAAGTGGAGCGTCAATAGCGGGTAAGGAAGGTCATGGAATTTACACGATTTTTTTTGCTACAGCTAGCACTGGCTACAAGACCACCCACCCTTCGGAGATGCAAAGAAACTAACTGTTGATTTTTCTGACCTCCAAACCCTGTTTGATATGCCGCTGATTTATTTTATTGATTGAAAAAAATTTATGCCAATCTTTTTGAACTAAGCCGCCGTATTTTGTAGGGATTTTTGTTTTGCTTTCATAAGGTCACACGCTTGAGTGAGTGACTGGCGGCAATCAATTTTGACTTCTCCGATTCGGAAAAGATGCCGAAAGCTGCGCGCTGTAGACGATCTTTATTGAACTATTCCCTAGGAGTTTTTGAAATTGGTCGTTTAAAAAAGAGCGCTTTTAAAACAAAAATCAATTTTTTTTCCAAAAATTTAAAAAATTAATCCTAAATAAATCGCTTGAGGAAATTTTTTATGAATATCGCAATAAATCTGGAAAATCAACGGTCCTATTTAGAAAAAACGAAACAAAATGGTATCTATTTTGGTGCATTAATGAACTATGTAAAGAGTGCAGCATTTAGCAAATGAAAACTTGCACTGAACTTAATTTTTTACTATAGAAAGGGAATTTGAAGTGTGAATGCAGCGTTTTGAAAATCGGGCGGATAAGCTTCTCTCCGAATATCTAAAGTCACAATCGCCACCTTCCAATGAACGATAATCGATTCTCAAAAAAAAACTGCTATATCACCCCGATTAAAGTCCCTGGAGAATCGTAAGTTGTGGGTGTTCTAGAAGGGAAGGGAATTTAGACAAGAGTAGGGTGACCATATTTTTCGACCTGTGCTGAATGGAGGTTTTTAGCTTGGAATTCCGTAATATTCGATAGTAAAGGGATAGATTGAAGGGGAGGGGGTGAGGGTATAAAATTTGCTGTTTAATGGAGGCGGGCTGTTTATCTGAGCTTTTGTTAAATGAGGTATGCAGAGTGGAAGGCTGTTGTATTCGTAGTATTTTTGGTGGTAGCATAGCTTCAAAGTCCTTTGTATAATGTAGGGAAGGGATCTGTGTCGAGGGATGCGATGATTTTAGCACACACAGCTTTACTCGTCCGTAGGTTTCCATACTCGAGTCCTTGTGGGCTTTTGTTATGAATTTAAGTACAATTAAGCGAAAGCAGTCGTTGTTTTCAGGGATAAACGAGTGAATGAAAGGGTCATTGCGATTTTGAGTTTAATATATGATATAGAACTATGGTAAGATTCGCAAAGGCGCGAATATAACGAGTCCATGCTATGCAGTTTTTCGGCACCTTACACCATCATTGGGAAGGTGATAGGGACCGCCAAATGCCGTATTCCTTAAGGCCAACGTATACTCTGCATCTTTTTGGTTGTAGCATAAGTTGCTGAAAAATCGATTTTCGTTCAATCAAATATGATGAAATTTAGATTGGGATTGATGAGAAATCTCTTTTTTTATCAACTTCACTAATAACTTTTTATCTACTTTTTATCTACTTTATCTACTTTAGTAACCAATACTTTATCTACTTTAGTAATCAACTTTTTATTAACTCGAAATAGTAAGATGATGGACAAATTCTAAGCACACGAGCAAAACGGCTTTGTTTCATTTGTCGCTTTTCAACTGTTCTCTTTTCGAAACATGCTGCTTTATCAGTTGAGGTATAAAAGCGATGAGAATTGTTTACTATCTGAAAGGGGATCACATGATGTTAAGGTATTGAAAAAACAGCATTAAAACGTCTTCAAATCAGTAAGCCTACAACCATCAGTTAATTCAACAGCCGTCTTTATACATAAATGAACATACGTTTTCATTTACATATTTACTTGTCGATATGATACGACGATAGACGACGAGTTAACCATTCCTAGCTTCCTTTCCCAACCCCTCATTTCTTCTCACCCATCAACATGTGCACTGGATGGCGTGCCCAAATTTTATTTGTATGTGCTTTGCTGTTTTGTTTTCTTCGGATTTTTTTCTCTTCCCATCTCTTCGTCCTTCGTTGTACTTTTTCCATTTTTTAGAAACAAACTGCGACATCCGTTTGAAACGAGGCTACACCTTGCGACTGCCACCTTCTAACTGAGGGGTTAAGGTGGGGGGTGAAGGGGGGGGGGGGGGGGAGTAGTAAAGAGTAAGTACATATTTGGGCATCTACATATACACATGTGCCGACGAGCGTACACGTGTCGGTTTACGGCGGTGGTGCTTTACATTGTACAGTTGTTATGTTGTGCAGGGAAAGGGTGAGAAGAAAAGTGCATATTATTCTTTCTGACTCCTTTGAAACAGTAAGTGAATTAAGAGAGCGGTAGAAGGTGGAGTGAAAGGATTGAAAGGACACATTTGTGAATGTGTTCCCCATAACACTTTATGCTAAACGTAAATAACCGTTTGCGTACGGTGCAATTCATTAATTATTTTCAGTTGTACCCCCCGGGCATATGGAATGAGCTTATCGCGACATTCACTTTCCAACGTCTCTATGGATTCTACATTTTACAGGTTTGTGTCAAATCTGTTCATCAGTTAATTTCGTCTAATTACTTTTGCACCAATTGGTTCGATTTTCAGCAGGCTCATAGGCAGCTCTTATTTTTAGGCCATTTTAAATCGGAGATTTGCCATGTGCATGGTTATTGATCGTATTAAACAGATGTGGTGTAAAAGAGATGTTAAATTGTCAGATGGGAAGGAGAGAGAGAGAGAGAAAGGGGAAGGGGAGGGAGTGTTAAAAGAAAAGCGGAAAGAGGAGAACCGAACTTTACTTAACACATAGCGCTGTATAATTTAGCTTCGTCCTACTGCTGTCCCATCAAAGGATATTCTTTTGCGCGTTGAGTTTTAAAATGAATCGAAAAGCGAAGGAGCGCGAGCGAGCCCAAATTGTTACGCCGTGGCTATCGGGCAATCGATGCGCCCCGAATGCGTCACAAGCGGAGATCAAAGTTTGGGGGATCTGGCCCAAAACTTGGAAAGCATGGGCTTAGGCGAGCTGAAACCTACATAGATCGGCGACTTTTCCGGCGTCAATCTGTGACATTCGCAAACAACCATGCTTTTAGGAACAGACAGGGAGGGGGAAAAGGATTAATATCATGATATCGGCTACGGGTGTCGTGCTGGACGGTTCTTAAAGCAAGAGCTATTTGATTGAAGAAACGCAACAGAGAAGCTGAAATGAATTGATTAACTCGACTTTCAGGATTTCTAAGCAAAGTCATAGATTAATAGCAAGTTTTTGCAGAAGGCCACCTGAGGCCTCGTGTATGCCCGATTTGGTAGCTCATGCTCGTAAGGTCTCCTAGTCTCAAGTATCGGGAAGACGGGTATGCGCAACACATATGAAAAGTAGTATAGACGTGAGCATACACATACAGACAAATATATAGACATGATGTCACATTGTGGGTTTTACAAAAGCTTGCAAAAAACAGTAATGAGTTGATAGCTAGAGTTAATTAATTGGGTGCAATGAACGAAATTATTGCAGGTGTACGTGCCAGCCTACATTTCGGTATTCATCTCATGGGTATGTTTCATGATTTATTTGCATATTCAGTTTGATGGTTTCATCGGTCTAAAATCAGCAGTCCCCATACTTATGTTTGCTATATTTTTTTTTCACTTGATAAGAAGACCAAAAATTAAATGCTTTTAGTTTTATTATTATGGATCACACCGTTGTTCACAAAACAATAGACTGGTATTAAGAACCTCGAAATGCGCCAAATGGAATGATAGCAATAGAAGTGTTGTTGCTGACGTTTCAGGTGCTCGAACCATAACCATAACGAAAATCTCAAACTCTGATGAGTCATTGCGGTCGTTTTCTTGCGACACGCAAAAAAAACATAAGACATGCTGTTAGCAAATCAACTGTTCGAAGTGCAGCTTAACCCAAATTTGAACTATTTTTAGCACTGCAATTTTAGCATCCGAAAAAGGCGCAATTAACCCACATATGCAAAGGGATGCAAAGATAGCTGTATTTTCATCGATTGTTTTGGCCAGTTTCGGCACACCTTATGGTCAGCCTGCTGGCGGTCCTTTGGGAAAGCAGCCGGGAATCTAACCCAAACCTTCCCGTGTACGAAGCGGCAGCTCTGCCACTGAGCTACAACCCACATATATTGTTTGTTAATAAAGTTCTACTAAAGTTTTCTACGCCAATTTTTCTCCACGGGCAAAACGATTGCTACGCAATGGGAATCATTAATGTGATGTGATATGGCAATGGATTGCCACCAATAATTTTTTAAACAAACTTGCAAGTATGGATATACTATTTCAGGTTTCCTTCTACCTCGGTCCACGCAATATCCCCTCGAGAACCACAGTTGGCGTTAACTCGCTTCTTGCTCTAACGTATGTTCATTTTGTTTTTTTTTCGTTTCAATATTTTATTCAAATGGTAGTGTTTCAAGTATCGTATCGATGGCATGATCTTATCGAATGCATTTTCCATATTTCTTAAAAGTTTTATTGTTAAATAGAATCGCGGAATTTGTAATCTTCTCGAAATTTTTCCCACTGATTTCCCAGGTAATCAAGGTGTAATTTGTTTAAATTACCCGAAGACATGAGCAGAGTGTAGGTCGATCGGTGTCTATTTATTGTGTAGATTGTAGCTAAAATATTAAAGTATGGGAATGAGAGTCCTAAGGTCGAATGATGGGAGCGGAAGTTTGCATAATCGGAAGGGAACATATAGTCGAGAGTTTGCTTATTCAGCTTGAGGGGTGACTTAGATAAATTCGAACTTTTATCGTTTATTTTTAAAAAATCACTTTGAAACATTTTATTCTCCGGAATAGAAAATTATTTGCTTGAGCCGAATCTGTACAATAGTACAAATGCACGAATTCGATAGATTCAGTTATTCGTTATATTCGATATACAGATAATCAATATAGATAGCATATAAATATGTTCAGTTATTCGATTCGTCTTTTATAATTTTTGATGCATTTAAAGATGAGTTGAGCTAAACATATTTTATATTTTCAGTTTCCAATTTGGATCGGTCGTAAGTAATTTGCCAAAAACGAGCGATGTAAAAGGTAAGTTAGTAAGTATAATGCAAATTTCTTTATCGCATACACTGTTGGCAAAGGGGGGAGGGGGAAAAGGATTAATATCATGATATCGGCTACGGGTGTCGTGCTGGACGGTTCTTAAAGCAAGAGCTATTTGATTGAAGAAACGCAACAGAGAAGCTGAAATGAATTGATTAACTCGACTTTCAGGATTTCTAAGCAAAGTCATAGATTAATAGCAAGTTTTTGCAGAAGGCCACCTGAGGCCTCGTGTATGCCCGATTTGGTAGCTCATGCTCGTAAGGTCTCCTAGTCTCAAGTATCGGGAAGACGGGTATGCGCAACACATATGAAAAGTAGTATAGACGTGAGCATACACATACAGACAAATATATAGACATGATGTCACATTGTGGGTTTTACAAAAGCTTGCAAAAAACAGTAATGAGTTGATAGCTAGAGTTAATTAATTGGGTGCAATGAACGAAATTATTGCAGGTGTACGTGCCAGCCTACATTTCGGTATTCATCTCATGGGTATGTTTCATGATTTATTTGCATATTCAGTTTGATGGTTTCATCGGTCTAAAATCAGCAGTCCCCATACTTATGTTTGCTATATTTTTTTTTCACTTGATAAGAAGACCAAAAATTAAATGCTTTTAGTTTTATTATTATGGATCACACCGTTGTTCACAAAACAATAGACTGGTATTAAGAACCTCGAAATGCGCCAAATGGAATGATAGCAATAGAAGTGTTGTTGCTGACGTTTCAGGTGCTCGAACCATAACTATAACGAAAATCTCAAACTCTGATGAGTCATTGCGGTCGTTTTCTTGCGACACGCAAAAAAAACATAAGACATGCTGTTAGCAAATCAACTGTTCGAAGTGCAGCTTAACCCAAATTTGAACTATTTTTAGCACTGCAATTTTAGCATCCGAAAAAGGCGCAATTAACCCACATATGCAAAGGGATGCAAAGATAGCTGTATTTTCATCGATTGTTTTGGCCAGTTTCGGCACACCTTATGGTCAGCCTGCTGGCGGTCCTTTGGGAAAGCAGCCGGGAATCTAACCCAAACCTTCCCGTGTACGAAGCGGCAGCTCTGCCACTGAGCTACAACCCACATATATTGTTTGTTAATAAAGTTCTACTAAAGTTTTCTACGCCAATTTTTCTCCACGGGCAAAACGGTTGCTACGCAATGGGAATCATTAATGTGATGTGATATGGCAATGGATTGCCACCAATAATTTTTTAAACAAACTTGCAAGTATGGATATACTATTTCAGGTTTCCTTCTACCTCGGTCCACGCAATATCCCCTCGAGAACCACAGTTGGCGTTAACTCGCTTCTTGCTCTAACGTATGTTCATTTTGTTTTTTTTTCGTTTCAATATTTTATTCAAATGGTAGTGTTTCAAGTATCGTATCGATGGCATGATCTTATCGAATGCATTTTCCATATTTCTTAAAAGTTTTATTGTTAAATAGAATCGCGGAATTTGTAATCTTCTCGAAATTTTTCCCACTGATTTCCCAGGTAATCAAGGTGTAATTTGTTTAAATTACCCGAAGACATGAGCAGAGTGTAGGTCGATCGGTGTTTATTTATTGTGTAGATTGTAGCTAAAATATTAAAGTATGGGAATGAGAGTCCTAAGGTCGAATGATGGGAGCGGAAGTTTGCATAATCGGAAGGGAACAAACATATAGTCGAGAGTTTGCTCATTCAGCTTGAGGGGTGACTTAGATAAATTCGAACTTTTATCGTTTATTTTTAAAAAATCACTTTGAAACATTTTATTCTCCGGAATAGAAAATTATTTGCTTGAGCCGAATCTGTACAATAGTACAAATGCACGAATTCGATAGATTCAGTTATTCGTTATATTCGATATACAGATAATCAATATAGATAGCATATAAATATGTTCAGTTATTCGATTCGTCTTTTATAATTTTTGATGCATTTAAAGATGAGTTGAGCTAAACATATTTTATATTTTCAGTTTCCAATTTGGATCGGTCGTAAGTAATTTGCCAAAAACGAGCGATGTAAAAGGTAAGTTAGTAAGTATAATGCAAATTTCTTTATCGCATACACTGTTGGCAAAAACAACACGCAAACTTTATAGTAGAAATCTAAGCGTTGAACAGTTCGTTTCGGATGTCGATTAGATGTTGTGCTATGCAAGCGATAAATTATGCTTAGAAGGCGAGAGCAGAAATAAGAATGCCTTAATTTTTTTTTTTTTAAAATGTTCAGCTAAAATGTTCTTATATTCTGAAGTTTTCCTTAATAATTTGACAATTATGGCGTTCAATTTATATGCTGTTTTCGCTGCGATAATAAAACTACTTTAATTTAGTGGACGAGGCAAAAAAAATGCTCCATATGTCTTCTCGATTCAATGACGTCCTGCCATGAAATCCTCCATGGATTTTGCTTATTTGTTTGTGTGTTAACAATTTTGAGTGTTGATGGACGGCTTTGAATGCAAGATCTAGTCGCTGCAATCGAAAATATTAAAACGCTATAAAGTTTTGACTTGTTTCTCGCAATGATTCGCTCAATTACAAAAACAACTGTACCTTTTTCATTTTAATAAACGCTTTATGTTATAGTCGTTAAAAAAATTCATCAAGCGATTGATTGTGCTCAGAAAATATGTATACGAAAGTTCTGTGGAGTGTCCATAAAACATATGCATGCTATCGAGAATAGGAACTGGTTGGAAGTTTGCATATTGAGATTAAGATTTAAAAAGTTTGCATATCAACAGCTAGTGCCGATGAAGGCGGCTTGCACTGGGCGAATAATGTTACCAATATCGGCTTTTGAAATTCGTGATATCGAATAGGCAAGCATCGTAAACACTGGAATTTCAAGTTTTAAATCAACGACCTGTGAGATTTTTATCCAAAAAGGGAAATATTTTTTTATGATGTGGGAGGGGGGGAGGGGGCGAGGGAAGAGATGTGAAAAGTAATATCTCAAAAGAATAGGTGGGTTTGATTAAAGGAAGCGAAGGGGGAGGGAGATTGGCATGAATTTGGCGAGATTTTCCACGAACTGGCATGTCAAAAGAGCTGATAAATTTTGAGAAGATTGAATTTGAAGAAAACAGACATCTGCGAGCTTCCGTTTTTGCGAGACACGGGGAAAAGACTGAATATGAGGTGGAGACTGTGTTGAAAAAGGAGTGGGCTAAATTCAAGGATTTACTGTAATTCTAAGCATCCCTTCATGCTACCAATCAACCAATCAATCAGTCATTATGATGGGCCGATACACAAGGCGGCGCTTGCTGTTCAGTAACGGAATTTGATACCGAACAATTATTTTTTTAAAAACACACTTCATTAATCTTTCAAAAAGAACCTCTTCATAATTGGCCTACAAAGTACTGTAAAGCTTCGACTGCACGCTACTTGTACCGTTTGGCAAAATAAGTACTCAGCTTGTTGGGTTATGCGTTAATTCAAAATCTCGTCTATCTTGCAGCGATTGATGTTTGGATACTCAGTTCGATGGCGTTCATCTTTGCCTCGTTGATCGAGCTTGCTATCGTTGGCTATATGACGCGCGGTGAATCCGATCTCACCATAAAGTGAGCGTACCGTTTTACAAATTTACATGCTCCCTCAATAAACCATACTAAGTTTTCCATTTCTCTCGTCTCTAAAGGAAGGGGACTCGTTTTCCGGAGCTTCCAAGACCGGAGCGAAAGGGGTTCTTTTGCAATTTGCAGTCGCAAGGATAGATAGAATTGTTGTCAGATCGATCGTACAAAATTTTGGATAGGAGAATTTTGTGAACCCTGGTCTACTAGTAATTTGTTGATGGGCGGGTTTTTTTGTTATTTTTAGTAAGACGGTCTGTTCTAGTAGGTCCTTTAGTAAAGTAGAACAATAGTTGAACTGTCAGGGCTTTTCATTTTTTTATCAAATAAATTTTGAAGAAATCTTATAAAAATTCCGTTGCGATATTTGTCAAAGCGTCCATGCGCTGCCCGAAAAGAAATGAGCTGATATCTGTAAAGGATTTACTTACAATCGATTGACTTAGTGGAGTGTCTATAAGAACATTTTAAATTTAAGGAACTCTTAATCATCGGTTAGGGTAGCAAGCTTGATTCGGTTTAAACATAGGAACTTCACAGGTAAAAACGTTCAACAGCTGATATCTGTAAAGGATTTACTTACAATCGATTGACTTAGTGGAGTGTCTATAAGAACATTTTAACATTTAAGGAACTCTTAATCATGGGTTAGGGTAGCAAGCTTGGTTCGGTTTAAACATAGAAACTTCACAGGTAAAAACGTTTAATGTGATGGCCTTTCGAATTGTTGGAAAGAAAATATGTGCCTTTTCAAAAGCATTAAAAAATCTAATTTTTCATGCAAGATTTTCAAAAAAACGGCGAACTGAAAGAAAACCTAGCATGGAAACATCATTTTCATTCTGAACTCTTAAACAAATATACTTGTAAAGTAGTTGGGATAGATATGATTGGCTTCAGTGGATCGTGACTGCTGTAACGGTTTTGTGTGGTGTTGGATTTCTGTTACTTTTTTTTCGATTTTCATCCTCCATCTAATTTGTTCCATTTCTTTTTTTTTTCAGTTGTAAGTGCTCAATTCTATGTATGAAATGTACCATATGGACAGCCAGTAAAATTGATAAGGTTGGTGTTTTCTTTTTTGTACTAGATAGCTTCAAAGTATAGTTCATACCAATGACTATTTTTTTAAAGTTCTTTTTTTAGTCCGTTCCATGCAAACTGTTTGTTGTGTTATAAAAATACGGCAACTCTTGCTCATTGTTTCAAATGCGGGCGTAATTAGTGCCTGTGTTATCTTCATTTGTGACCATTATTAATTAAGCAAAAGCTGTGAGACGCTATAACTGCTAATTACTTGTATTTATCGCGTTACAGCGAACAGAAGCGGCATAAGAAGACACCCTGTAAGCTGACAAAATTCCGAAGCGCGAAGACAAGATAGGAATTTTGAAAATAAATTAAGCATTGTTTGATTAGATGCAGTGGAATTGTAAAATGATTTACAGGTTTCTTCGATAATCTTTCCAACTTTCTTCATCGCTTTCAACATTTGGTATTGGTTCTTCTTTCTCGGGTAAGTGCGCTTCATTTCATCTCCATTGTTATGTGTATGCAACAATTTTTTTTGCTCATTAATTTTTCTTCTATTTATGTCGCTTTGGTTTTCTTCCTTTTTCGTTTTAATTTTCTTTTTTGTTATTCATTTATGAAAAATTGCAATTTAATTTATCGGTGAGGATAACTTTTGGAAAATTCCTTCTTTTTTTAAGTTCTGTGAAGAATGTTAAAATTAATTTCACAGTTCTTAATCGATTTTTATTTAGTATTTTCAGTAAGAGTCAACGATTGTTGAAGTGCATGCTAGAATTCTTGTCTTGGCTTGCTTACGTTCGCTTTATTGCTCTGTAATTCGCCTATTTTTCTCTAGTTTTCTAGGCTATATTCTCAACTATAAATTCGTTATTTTCGCTTAAAATATTTTCGCGCTCATTTGCAATTTTAAGAATGATCTTATCGATTGTTTTGAATAGATGATCTCATCGACTGATTTGAATATTTTCAGAGAGGTTTTTCGGCGATTGAGTAAGTTGTTATCTCTAAGAGTTAATCCCTATGAGTCCCTTAGGTGCAAGCATTATGCACTTTATTATCATTTATCATCATACATTGCCCAAAAGTCGTATGGCTGTGTTGGAACGACGAAATCTGAAGTAGCTGTCAGCACGATTTTTTTTTGTTTTGTGGAGTGGGACTAAGATGAAAATCATTTAATGGTAGACATAAGAGGATAATTGATCGTATTCGGTATTTTTCCTTCTACTGGTCGCCGCCTCACATGCATCCATCATGACAGATTATTGCGCTTCTCCCTCTTAATTGCTCTTCCCTTCACTTTCGTGCCACCTACGCGCCAACGTAAACTGACCCAAACAACTTATGCAACCAGTCCTACCTCTTTCCTTCCAGGTTTTCTTCAATGCAACCAGTCCTACCTCTTTCATTACAGGTTTTCTTCCCCTCTCCTTTCTGCCTTTCCCTCTCTCTCGACCCCCCTTCCTTCCCCC